>PVIJ01011911.1:0-52294 GCA_004024925.1 Scalopus aquaticus
TATAGTTTTATGTGTATGTTAACACAATTTTTACATCTTTTTGGCACATTTTTCCTTCTTGCTCCTCAACACTTTTATCTAGGATCATTTTCCTTAATAACAGCAGACAATATTTACTGTGCCTGACTCTGTTCTGAGCACTTTGAACATATTACCTCATTTTAATCTTCCAATAACCCTTATATTCCTTCTGTCTGAAATAGATCCTGTAGAATTTCTTTCTTTAGATCTCAGTTCTTATTATCTGTCCCTTGTGCGGGGGAGGGTTTGCTGGCTAGAAATGAGACCGTATGGGACGTCTCAGGAGAACACAGGTGGAAGACAAAAAAAGCACAGGCCCTGGGAGAACACCAGAACTCATATATTGGTCTGTGAGCCTTCTCTCAAGAGACGGTGGACGGTGCAACTGCAAGGCCAAGGGTCAGAGCCAAGGCAGTGGAGGTCATCTGGAGGGCTCTCAGGTGGAAGATGCCAGCCTTTCTCCTGGCAAACATGCATGCCATGATTGCTACATTCCTTTACCCACATCTCAGACCCAGCCTAGGAGGGTAATGGCTCTGCACAGAAGTGACAAAATGTGAACACACCTCTTGGTCTCTCCCTGATCAGGGAGGGGAAGGGATGCTCCAAGGGTCAATGAGTCTTGTCAGGTGTGGCTGAAATAGTAAGATTGCCCCAGGCAGTGAGCAGAGTGCTGGACCCAAGGTCTTAGAAAGAAATGAGCAGTGTTTGAAATCAGTAGCCTTAGCTCATGTTATGTTCCCCTCTATTTGACTCTGGACATCTCCTGTGGAATCTATGAGACTAGAAGGTTTTGAGGACCTGTAAGCAGAGACCCAGGGAGATAGCTGGGAAGCTGCCTGGACCAGTGAGATTCTAAGGACTTCCCTGGAACGGAGTTGCCAAACAGGAGTCAGAGGCCTAGGTCAGATCTTGCGGGCCTTTTTCTGAGGTAGACCGCTCCTCCTACCTTTCAACCAAGGCATCCTCCTTTTAGTCACCTGGAACCCTGTTTTCTCTCTCCTAGAATTAAGAGCTATCTTCAGAAAGCAACGCATGAGACCATTTTCAAACTGACTTTAATCATTTTTTGCTGCCCAAATACTGTACATGCAGAAGCCATTTGAAGAATTTTCTCCTCAAGGGAATTGGCAAGAATTGTACGAAACAGCCGGCAGTCCTTCCCAGCTGTCCACCTGCCACCCAGGAGCCACAAGAAGTTTGGAAAGATGCTGCACATAGAAAATGTATAGAGCACAGATATAAAAGGCTAATTGCTTCTTATCTAAACAGTGTGCTTGTCAGTCCCTGTCAGCTATCTCTTTCTTTGCAGGATGCATTTGGAAAGTCTAAAAAAGGGGCTCCTGCCTCCTGTGAATTTACATTCTAAAGGAGTTGATGGAACAATCAGGCCAAGTTTTCCTAAGGAAGCAGCCTCTGCCTTCTGAGATGATGTCTGGTAAAAGACATTCTGGGGAGAGAAGTGATTTTATAAGAAGTAAAATACTTTGAGGGGAAATAAGTCCCCTTTCCTCCCATTGCAGAGAGCATCGCCTTTAAATTCTCAGATGTTCAATTCTCCCACGCATGTCATTCCAGAAGCAGACATGAAGAAGGACCCAGCCTCATCTGCTGGTGGGGACACTGACTTACTCAGGATGCAGCTGAGATTGTGACATCACATCAGCACCTTGAACATTGTCCACTGTAGCCTACCCTTAATTATTTCTCATCATTATGTAAGAATAAAAGAGGGAAAATCAACCATGAGGAGGTGAAAGCAGAGTATGTGAGGATTCCCAGAGTTCTTGTCAGAAGCAGCATCAGGGCGTGGGCCGGACGAGGACCTGCACCCAGTGCAGGCACCCAAGACTGGAAGAAACCAGCCCGTGGGACCAGGTGCCAGGTACACCAGGTTCTCCATCCTCATCGGCTCCAGATCAGACTTTAAAAACCTGGAGGAACTAAAGAGCAACCAGCAAAAAGCTCTGACTTTGCAGATAAGGAAGCTCAGGCCCAGCCAATTGAGGAGTCTTGCGCAAGGTCACAGTCTCTGGCAAGACTGTTTAAAACAGCCTTTGATTCTCTGTAGCCAGCTGTCCAGGCCACTGGGGCAGATGCTCTATGGCCCCTGGAATTCCCAGGGCCCATTCTGTTAGCCAAGATCTCTGGACGCTGTCCCAGGGACACTTTCTGGCCGCACTGGAAACACCTTGACAGGCACAAGGCCCCTGTTCTCACTGGTTAAGTTTCCAGCCAGAGCCTTGGAAAGTTTTCCCAAAGCAGTAACACTCATGCGTTTCAATGAGCACTTGCCCCAAGCCAGTCTAGGCTGCCAAGAGAACTCAAGCTTCTTTCACGGGTGTGGTTTCCCTCACAGGCACAGCCATGCTGGGCCCACAAAAGCCCAAGCTCAGGGTTCGGGGGGAGGGGAGTTGCTTTGCTACATGGAAAGATTAAGCCCTTAGTCAGAGAACAAGGTCCCACCATGGGGCATGCCAACACCTGAACCACATTTATGGCTCCACCGGCAGAGTTGGTGCCCACAGAGGCCAAGTTGCTCTCTTTGGCATCACTGACATTGCTCTGAGATGCTCAGGCACACTTTCAAAATGACCCTTTCCCAGCCAGTCCCGGCCAGTCCAGCCCCCATCAGGCCTCACCCGATTGGGCGGGGCTCCCCTGCCCTTCGGTCATGGTGGTTTGGTTCAGGCCCAGTCTCTTCTGGGAGAAAGCAGGGGACATTCCCATCTCCGCCCTGACCACTCAGTGAAAGGTAATCCAGTATAGGAAGCAGCATTTTAAAGAACCTCTTTACGTGTCAGGATATTGGAGAGGAAACCGCTGAGGAGAGGGAAGGGAAAGGCAGGAATCAGCAGGAAAGGCCTCTTCTTTTCCATCTCCTTGCAGTCACTGCATAATCACTGCTGCTCAGCCTCCTGGCCCTGAAGGAGGTGCCCCTCTCTCCACTCAGGTGGACAACCCGTCTACCAGGTGAAGCAAAGGCAGAGATTTCTTGCATGGAGTTTGCACAGTGCAGGAAGCAATCAAAGAGCAGCCTTACTGAAGCCCTGCTGCTTCCTGGGTGGAGGAAGATGGGGGATTGAAGGTACTGGAGGCTCTGGAGCCCCAGAGGAGAAGGAGCTCGGCATCTCCTGGGCAGCAGGATAGGCAGCAAGAACCCTGGGTGCATGTCAAGGCTCCTGGTAAAGCAGTCTGGGATTGTGCTACATTTCATTTCTAAAGTACCCTTGGAGGTCTCTATTGTCTTTAAGTGGGGGATTGGGGATCCTGTTCTCTTCAAGGTTGGCAGCAGAGAAGAGCTCAGGCATCCTAGGTCCAGTGCATGTCACGCTCCTGGGAGAACTGGTTGGTCTCCAGTGCTCCAACTGGCAGTGATCCCACAAGTAATGAGCTACATGGGTGCCCTCACTCTGGAGCGCCTGGGTTCTGCCTCAGCTCCATGAGATGATGGCATTCATCACCCAGGACTTGCAGGACCCTGAGAGCCTCCCATGTGCTCCTTTCCTAGGAGAGCTGGGCGGCAGGAGAGACTGGATGGGAGTAATTTTGGAGGTGGGTCTTCCCTGAAGGATCAAATTGTCCTCGTCAGACCAAGACTTGGCCCCTATTACTGATGCCTGGTTCGTACCAGAGGCCCATCCCAGGCCTCCATGTAGGGAAGTAGTCTAGGAAGTAGTGGCACACCCTGAACAGAGAAGGAACAGATGCTCTGAGTCACCCATCACGGTCCCTGCCCACAGCCCTGCATCACTACAGGGTCACATCTCACACAAGTCCTTACTGAGCAGAGGAAGGTAGAATGACAGAGTCCAGTCCTGTCATCAGCTCCATGTTTCACCTGGAGCTGGGGGCATTTGGAGCCAAGAAAGTGTTGGCGCCAAATTAGGGAGGATTTTAGAGGGATCTCATTCCTTCCTCCCCACCACTCCTTCTTCAAAGCATAGACGCTTCCCCCTCCTAGGGAAGGCCAGGAATCACACTTGCGCTCCTTCCTGTCCTGGGAAAGGCTAGCCACAGAATCCTCCTCAGACAAGCCCCTGCATCCAGAATGCCAAGAAACAGATGCTCAAACCCAGCCATTATACATACGCGTCAGCCTCAAGGCTTTGCCCTCATGGTAGAAATCCAGGTGAGGGTTAGTAACTTATTTGGTGCAAAGCATCAAAATTAATAATTCCCCAAGGTGACTTAGGGGCAAGAGAGGTGGAAGAGTGGAGTGGTCCAATTCCTGGGAAGTCCTAGAGTTGCGGACTGCAGGCAGCTCAGCCCAAGTTACCAACACACCAACTAGAACCTCCCTGTGCTCACGACCCCAGCCAGAGGCAAGGGGCATCAGAGCCTACAGCCCGCACCACACCCAGCAGGAGCCTCTGCTGGCAGCATCCCACCTTCTCTGTTTTGGGGACCCCTAGAGAAGCGAGGGTGAGATCTTCATTGACGGTCCCCCATTTGGACGAATCTGACGGCATGGTCTGAGTATCACCACTCAGGGCCGTCTCAGCAAACATCTCCACTCACTAATAGCCCCACCCCCTCCAAAGGTGCATTTCACACCATCTTAGGGTGACTGCTCTAGAGGCGAACACATCACAGTCAGGATATAAAAATACCCTCTCTCAAGTGAGTTTCCGACCTGTCTACCCTGGAGTCAGAGTAGAGAGCCCTTTGAATCATTTTTAGAAACATGAGAAATGCACGCATTACCCAGGTCAACGATGGGAGAGTTTCTGCATAACAATAAAACAACCCAGCTGCCTCCTCCCTGTCCACGCACATGACAGCTCCTGTCTGTGGTAACACACGGACAGAGCTCAGGCTGGAGACAGGCACCAGGTGCTCGTTCTGTTCACTTTCTCCTTGTCCTTGCCCACTTTTTGTCTGTGGGCAGCACCGATGGGGTCCTGGCTTCTTCCCCTGGTTTTCTTGGGAAGGAGGAGGGAGGGTTCTGACTTCAGCCTAGTGGGGATCCCTCCAGGAAAGGAAGCCCTCTGGGTGGAGATGGCTTTATCTCTAGAGAGCTACCACCTCAGAACCCACTTTCATGCTCATCAGCTTTGGTTAGGAATGGAGTCCAGTCCAAGCGCTCAGCCCTGAGACCTCTCCACTGCTACCCTGGGGCGTGGGCCCCTGACCCGAGAATGTGGGTTAGAGCATTTCCAGAAAAGGCAAATAGACTCTTCCCCATACCTTGACCCCGCCTGCTGCTACTTTCTTCTCTACAGACCCAGACCCAAGGGCTGCTGTGTCGTTCCAGGGCAACCTCTTGCCTTTCCCCCTAGACCCCAGGAGAGACAGACAGATTTGGGCCTTCCTGAGCCAGCGTTCAGGATCTTTAGCAGAGGTCCTAGCAAGATCCAGTCCAGGCACTGGTCCCACCAACAGGGCCCAGCTGTCAAATCACGTCAGGATTTTACGTGGCTTTGGGAAGCTCCAACCAGACAAGGGTAGAAAGAAGCAGAGGCAGGTGAGGCAGCTGGAGCAGGCCAGGCCACTTCCAGAGGGCAGCGGTGGACTACAAGAAGGCAGGGAGGCGAGGGGTAAGTATTGCTTGTACAGAGCTGGTGACGCTGGCAGTCTAGAGCAGGGCTGTCCGTGGAGCCGGGAGGCCAGAGCCCAGGCCATCTAAGCTCCCGGACAAGAGGCCTGGTCTGGGAATGAGCAAAACAACAGAGCCCCAAATGACAGATGTCATGCAGCTAATCCCCAGAGGTCAGACAGGAGTCTCCACTTCCCTCCTTATTCTAGCAAACAGCCCCGGCCCTCAGCAGTCCTCAGCCCTGACCTCTAGGACGAGCCTGGAAGGGGACAGAGCTGCCTTCAGAGTCCAGGGAGGACACAGGTGCCTCCAGGAACTGGCTGCTTGGGCAGATATCCCTTCTGAGGCCAGTCTCTGGTGTCAAGACCTCCAGTCTACACCTCCGGCAGTCAGTTGGAAGAGCTCCTTTGGCAGGTGGGAGGTTCAGAGGCCCGGAGGGAACAGGAGCTGGAGAATACTGCTAAGGGAGGCACCGGCACTTCCCTCTAAGCGATCAGGTCAGCAACCCGGGAATTAAGACCTCCTGTGTGTTAAGACCTCCTGTGTGTTTTCCTTGTAGGGAGGAGCTGTCTCTAGGCCCAGGGAGAAAGTGATCCCCAAGCCTCAGCTCTCCAGGCACCTGCTGCTCCGGGCCCTGGCCAGGGCACTAGAGGTGCATGCTACATGCTGCAGATATGTCCAGTGAGAGGAGCAGTCACAGCATTCGGGTGGGGAAGAGGGTGTTGGGGTTCCCAGAGGGGCCTCAGAGTGGCCGGCTGCAGTGGACGCTACATTCCTCAAAAAGAGCAGCAGTGCTGGGAGAGGCAGGGGTGGAACAAAGGACAACACAGAAGACCAAGCAGAGACTGCCAAGAGGAGGCAGGGGGCCAGGGGTGGGGGATGGACTGGTGGGCTCTGCCTTGGGCACAGGACCAGGCAGGATGAACCCATGGCCACGTCCCCACTTCCACCCCTGGACTCAGGGAGAGGGAGTCATGTCTACACAACACTCCTTTGGGTTTCTTTTCAATGAGACGTAGACATAGATTTCAGCCCATGTCGTCACCAAGACTGACTATACCCAGACGAACGAACGGATATACCGTGGGCACACAGAGACACGCAAACACACACACGTGCGCACGCACAGACACACACACTACAGTCTCCACCGCCAACTGGGATGGGCCCAGCAGCCAACAGGCATGCAGCAGGGCAAGGGGTTCAGAAATTTAGACTATGTACAGGAGAAGAGGTGGGGAGCCTGTGGGCACCCCTTCCCACACCACATCCCTCCTCTTCCTGAGGTTCTTAGGAGCACGAGGGGCTGGTGGCACTCTCCAGGGAGGACTGGGACAGGCGCCTGGTGAGGGAGCCGAGTGTAGAGTCTGCCACTGAGGACGTGGGGAAGAGTTTGTACCAGCCGGCGACTGCAGCGCTCAGGTCCAGCTCGTCCAGCATGATCTGGGCCATGCCCATGAAGCACTTGTGGTCCATGCGGCCGTAGTCTCCCCAGACGATCACCTGCGGACGGTGGCGAGAGGAGCTGAGCCACCTCCCTGGCTCCAGGCCTGGGCAGTGGTCCAGGGACCGACCAGTATCACCAGGGCACAGATGGGACAGAGGGAGCCAGAACCCAGTCTGAATTCAGGCGACAATTGACTGGGCACTCGAGATGGGCCAGGCTCAACCCTGTGGACTTTGGATACATTATCCCAACAGTCACAGCCACCGAGGTAGGGGCCTCTGGACTACTATTTCCACAAAGAGAAACCGCAGCTCAGAGAGGTGAACTGGCCCAAAGGCACGCAGTACGTCACTGGTGCCAGAACTGGGGTTAGAGCCTGGGTCTGACATCCGGAGCCTCCCAGCACCCCAACAGCCTCCCTCAGGAAGGGCTGGTCACAGCACTGCGCTGGTCCACTGTGAGGTTTGGTCAAGGCCCTGGGCCTCACCAGACTTCACTGTCCCCATCCATAAAACTGGGAACTCAGTGGTTTTTAAACTTGTTTCTATCGGTGAATCCTTTTTTGAAACAAATCCATATATACATATGAAGAGACACCCTAGATCACCCCTGCGCCCATAGAACCCTAGGGTTCGGCGGGTCCTGCAGTCTGCAACAGCAAGAGCCCCTGCCACGGCACCACCTCAGCCTGGAGGGACAGGGATGGCCCAAGGCTCAAGGGTCTCCCCCACCTCCGTGACCCCCTGCTAGGCCAATCCTAGCGCCACCACTCCTGCTGGGTAGCTGGCTGTGTGCCAGGCACCAAGCCAGGGCCTCTGCACACACCCGGCACGTGCTCTTCGAAACACTCTACTCACTGTAAGCGATTGAGCGGGAACTTGAACCCAGCACTGAACCCAGAGATCAGGCACCGCTGCGCTCTGTCCACATGTAACCTGTCACGTGCCTAAGTCCTTAATTTAAGAAGCGGGCACGATGATCCCTCCCTCCAGCACAGCTGTGAGGGGCATCCCCACTCTCGAGGACAGGGTGAGAATCCCCCTGGCCTGGGCTCAGCTCAGCAGGTGGCTCGCGGGAACCTCCACCAAGTCATCACACCCTTCTGAGACCCCATCCCCTCATTTGTAAAATCATTCCTATGTCACAGGAGAAACGAGATCAGGGCTGGCAAGCACCTAAGATGGAGCCTGGTGGAGCCGACGCACAGACACAGCACCAGGTGGAAGGAGGAGGCGGCCAAGCGAGCCCTGCTCCAGGGCTACCTGCCCTACATACCAGGTTTGTAGTCGGGTAACCCCCTGATCTGGTCTCCTTGTGAGTCAACCTCACAAGGAGTTCAACCTTGTTGAACTACCCAGCAACCGGGGCAATCACTTGTCACTGGGTTGTGAAAATAAATAGGTAAGGCATAGTAATGGGTCTGGCATGGGATAAATCATAAATACAAAAAAATATGTAAATTACAACTTGCTGTCTTTGGGAGTCTGCCCTGCCCCTGGGCCCCAGAACACTCACCTGCAGTACCTTGCCCTGGGGCCCCTCATCAAAGAGCAGAGCCTGCTGGTACAGGGGATCACAGGTCTTCTTGGCCACCTTTGTCTTCTTCTTGGCCAAGCAGGCCCCATTCTCAAGCAGGTACACCTTAATATAGGTGGCTGAGAAAGGGAAGAAAGCAGGATGGAAAGACGTCCAGGAGAGACTGCTATGGCCTAGCCCATCTCCTAACCTCCAGGCGGGCCTACATGTGAGCAGGGCGGCCAGGAGATGCTGAACAGGACAGCAGGTGGAAGGAACTGGTTCAGACCCTGACCCTCACACCCCTCTCGGCCCCCAGCCCTGTGTATGGGCCTTCCAGGTCACGTAACTCGAGGTTGAGAATGCTGCTTTAGGCCAATGGGGAAATGAAGGCCCCCCCAGACCCAAGCTCAGCTGTGTCTCCTTTGCTGACAGGACCCCATTTCCAAAATCCCTCTCCCAGCTGCTCTGCCTCACCTGGGAGTGATTTGGAGCCTGGCTTGGAGGTCAGGCCCCGAGCTTCAATCACTTCCACCTCCAGCTGGCCGCTCCGGTCCATGATGGCAATGTGCACATCCCCTGGAGGGACGAGAGGGAGAGTCCAGGCAGAGTGAGACCAAGGGGCAGGCAGGCATGGCCGCACAGCCCAGTATGCAGCACCAGAGAGGGCACAAGATGGAGAAAACTGCCGGCAACAGAACTTTAGAGACCACTTGAAAGCAGCTGAGAAATGCTTTGACGGGTCCCTTGGAGTGGGGCGAGGGAGGACCCCCCCAAGAGATAGGCTTGAGAAACGACAAATGGCTGCCAGACTGCCATCTAAGTCGGCTTAAGTAGGGGGCCTGTTTTACTGAGCAGAATAGGCAAGTTTGGGGATAGAGCTTCCCACATCGTGGGCTCAGCGGTTCTTCACCTTCCCCTGTACAGCAGGCTGCAGCCACTCCCCTAAACATATGTCAAACAAGTATTTAAAGAACAGCATTTTGAAGAGATGCAGACAAGAGTCTGCAGAGAACACGAGGCACTAACTCCCAGGCACTGAGGGCCTGCTTGTACCCTCGCCAAAGGCTGGAGGGAGGCTGGCAGAATTTCTGGGAGAGGAACTAAGAACCTCTCGATGTGCTCCTGTGAAAGAGATTATCCCACTGGGCAAGGTGTGTGTGTGGAGGTACATCACTTATCTGATTTCTAGCACTTAGTTTTTTTTCAAGATGGGTTAGCAGAATTTGAAATTATGCATTAATCACTTGGAACATCCTTCAAAGCCTGATGCAGAAAAATTAAAATTGGCCAGACTTTGGGTTGAGCTACCCAGTTCAAATTCTCTGCACCATTGTGCAACTGTTTGTATTTGCACACTTGGAAAGATGAGATTTATTACTTTCAGGAGTCATCCTGGAATTCAGCCTCCTCCCTCCAGCTATTCCTGTCCACCCCGTGGGGGAGGGAGGGGGGTGGGCCTCACTGTAACATCCTTAACAAGATGAGCAAATGCAAAACTGTCCATCTGAGTTTGGACAGCAGGGGGCACTACATACAAAAGTTCTAGGCTGTGATGGCACATTAGCCTTGAGTAAGTGGCTGGGCTCAGCCTAGGGCTGGGAAAAGCAGACTCACCAGGTCCTTAAGAATCTGAAAATAAGGTCTTGGAATTAGCCAAATCTAACTCAAGAGCCAGATGAGAGCTGATGCTCACTCTTTGGGGGTCCCCTGTGTGAGGACATTTGAGGAAGACAGGATAGTGCAGTGGGAAGAATTCTTGCGTGGAACCCACCGCAGAGCCTGCAGCAGGGCACTCTCTGTACCCAGAGTCTCAGCTGCTATGAGGACAAAGGTCGAACACTGTCCCAGTGAGGGCTGAGTGCAGACATCTGGGTCAGACACTGCTTAGGTCAGAATGATGGGGAAGGGGTTGCAGGTAAGGAGGCATCTCTAGGGAAGCTAGGTCTTGGGGGGTGGGGTGGGGAGGGAAGCTGCTTGAAGCCAACACAGTCAGTATCTAAAGGAGAAAGAGAGAGGGCGGGTGGGAGGGAGCCAGAACTGCCGCTAAGAGGGCTAGATAAGTACTCCATATCTGCAGGGAAGAGAGATGAGAAAATGACTGAAAGGCTTCCAGTACCCAGGCACTGTTAGAAGTAACAAGTCAAATAAGACAGTTTCTAAGCATGGAACAGGAACTCAAATCGTTATGAGAATGCAGAACTAAGGTGGGCGTTATTCCCATTTTACCCACTGAGGCTCACCAAAGGGAAATGACTTGCCCAAGGTCACAGAGAATTGGTGATAGCACAGATTCCATGAAAGTCAATGCCGTGATGATTTTTGTTCACCATTTTAAGCTGGGCACTTAGCACTGCTGGGCACACAGTAGGTGGGTGAGTGGGTGGTGACGTGAGGGAGAGAGCCAGCTATGAAAGCCGCTGCAGGGCAGTTGGCAGAGAAGGGCTGGTCCCCCTCATCTCTGAGGAGGGAGGGACAGGAAGAATGCTATGCTGATTCCTTGTTGGTAGGACAGTCTAAGGAAGAACTCCTTTCTGCTTCTTGAACTACAGCACTTGCCCTTTGTGCTGCTTGGCCGTCACGATTCCACCCGTCTGCCCGCAAGAAGACTCACCCATAGGTGGTGTGGCCAGTGTCTGCCGGCCCACAATCTGGGCTGGTCCCAGCCCATCCAGGAAATCACTGAACTGGCTTTCGGCCCCCAGCCGGGTGGTGGGAAAGATGAACCTGGAGAAGGAGGCAGAGTGGTAAGTGAGGGAGTCCAGTGATGTGGGGATCAGTGGTTCTGCCCTGGAACTCTGGACATTCCTCTGTGCCTCAGTTTCCTCTCTGTGTAGTATGAATGCACTGCTTTGGCTGGAGACTGACAGCTGTTTTTCTCTGTACATTAAAGAAAATCCTTTGATGTCACTTGAGAAAAGAGACAAACATAAAATTGAAGATTTAATCCTCAAGCACCAGGGATTTCCAAGGTGACCCTTAAAAGGCAGGAGTGGCTGCATACCTGTGTCCGCAGCAGGGGGTGCTAATGCCAAGAACTAGAGAGATAGGCTGGAAATTCTAATACCTGGAGTGAATTCCAAAAACTAAGGTTGAGTTCACCTTAAGTTTGAAATCCAAATCCATAATGTGAGGTGGTACCCAAAACAGCAAGAGACCAAAATAGGACACCCACAGAACTGGGATTCATGGCAAGGGATTGGGAGGTCTGTGGCTTTGGGGGGCCTGGGAATAGTAACAAGAAAAACTGACAGTGATTGAAAGTTGGCCAGGCACCAACAGGGCACTAAGCGTTCCACGTGCATTAACCATTTCATCCTGACAACCACTCCGTGGCAGGAGCTACTGACCAACTTTACAGATGAGAACACAGAGGCTGCAGGAGACCTGCCTCTCCTGCAACACAGACAT
This sequence comes from Scalopus aquaticus, assembly GCA_004024925.1. Lineage (NCBI taxonomy): Eukaryota > Metazoa > Chordata > Mammalia > Eulipotyphla > Talpidae > Scalopus > Scalopus aquaticus. Next base: position 11,934 of record PVIJ01011911.1, read on the forward strand.
GATGCCCACCTGAGGGGTCATGGTGAAGATTAGGGTAGACCCTGCAGGAGAAGTTCCAGACAACAGAAAGGGTAAGTGGCAGTCGGCATTGCTGTTGTATTGTCATCCAGGGAGACCCTGACTGGTCTAGATGTTTGGGTGGGATCAGCAGGGAAAGAACACACGAGGAAGGGCTGGTCCAGGTGGGCTCAGAGGCTATGATGGACCAAGTCAGTTCTGGATTTTCCTAGAATATCCCAGGCTCCTGGGAGTAGAGGGTTCAAAGGCTTTCCGAGAACAAATCCCTGTTGGACAGCTTGGCCTTGAGCCCCCTTGGCCAGGGTCAGGCCGGGAGGGGAGAACAGCTACACGAGCCTGTTGGGAGGGCCTGTGTGTCTCCCCCAGAAGAGTTAGTCTCCATGCCCCACGAAGGGGCTTCGAGGCCCAGCCATTCTTATTGGCAACAGGCAGCAATAGCCTAGTTTTGCATTCTTAGAAAAATGGGGTCTGAAAGGTTGAGTAAGAAACACAGACTCTTTGAGGTCACCAAACTGTAGAAGCTTGGTATAGAGTGTGGAGGTTGCAAACAAAGGTTCTACAGTCAAATAGGCTTAATTCAGATGCTAACTCCACCAGCACCTCTTGGTCTGACCTTGGGCACTGCCTCACCTTCCTCCCGCGCCTGTTTCCACACTTGTAAAGTGGAGACGATGGCAGTACCATCTCTTCGGGCTGCTAACTGTTATAAGACATCGTTTTTGGTCTGGTGGTGGCTGATGAACCTGAGTGAGAAGCACTAACCAGAAGTGCCAGGGAGGCCCTGCATAGGGTCCGATGCAGTTAACACCACAGGCTACTCTCACTCCGGGAGGTAGGCACAGTGGTCAGGCCCATGGTCATGGAACCTTAAGCAACAGAGTCACAGCATCCTGAAACCACTGGGCCTTGTGGAAGCAAAGTCAGAAAATCTTAGCTTATAACCATAGTTTCATAGATTTAAAAGAGCTCCAAGGAACTATATAACCAGCTGACTTTCACATTTTTGGTTGCATCCCACATGTAATGAAAAAAATATGCTCACCATCGCAGACTATGTGCATCTATCTGTACATTAAAATGCAAAAACAAAGGTAATTCCTCTGCACAACTTAGGATATTTTTGATTTTTCCATTTTTTTCTAGTACTGGTTTTGACCCACTAAACCGATTTTACTTCTTGGCTGCAGGTGACATGCACAGTTTGAAATACACTAGTCTAGTTCGACCTCCTCCCCCTGGACTCCACCGAGGCGGCCGTGGGAACTCCGCCTGTCTGAGCCCTAACAACGGCTCTAGGTTGGAAAGGACAGAGGACCACACTTTGCTCTCAATCCCTCTCTGCCAGAGCATGACAGTGTGTAGATGCAGGGGGCCGAAGGCAGCAAACCGAAGGCAGGGATGACCAGATCCTAGGTAATTCCATTTGGATGGAAACAGAGGCTCAGAGCCAGAGGAAGGCTGGGGCCCAGGCACCGATGTCCACGGAAGGAGAGGGAGGAAGAGGCATAGAGGAACCCAGACATCTGAACTGGGAACTGAAAGGAGAGATCCACCCACAGGCCCCCGGCTGGGGCACTACAGGGCTCAGGAGGAGGTGGGGCTGGGGTGGGGCTGCACGCACGTGCCCTCCGAGCTGTTGCTGTTGGTGCTCCCGTCAGTGGATTCCCGGCTGCCCTGGCGCGTGACGCGACTTCGCATCTCCACTGCAATACCGGTCTCTGTGCTCCGCCGGATGTTGCTGCGCAGCTTCTTGGTGGCCCCTTCTGTGACCCGCGCCCCCCGAAGGCACAGAGAAGGAACAAGATTAGATATCAGGGATGAGGCTCCTCTGAGAGCGCTGCCAAATTCACTGACTGGGCTCTGGTTGGAGGCAGGGCTGAGATGACTTTAGATGGGGTCTGCGGTGTCCCCCCTGGCGCTGCTGGGGTCCTGCTGCCCTGACACGGAGCAGGCTAGAAGGATGGCTGAGGCAGAGTCAGGGTGACGGGGACCCGGTGGGCAGTTGCCTGGCAGAGCCCTCCAGCTTCCCACTCCGTTTCAGCCCTTACTCCACAGTTATGTGTTCCTACTCTCCTCAAGTTTGCCTTCTCTGGCATGCCCACATTTGCTTTCCCTCTTGCAGGTTCCCTCACAAACCCTATCACACACAGACCTCACATCCTGCCAGTTTGAGACTCCACAGGACCTGTAAGAAATCTGGTGAAGCCTGGCCACTCTCAAAATAACAAGCATTCTCAAGGTGGGTCTGAGCATGGAGACGGAGGTGTGTGAAGAGGCCTCTGGGGAAGCCAAGCTGAGAGCAGAACTGCTAGGGTGACCTGAATTAGCTTTGATTGACTTTGGCTTGAGAGAGGTCGGGAGGAGAACCCAGGAAACTGCACAGTGAGGGCTCACCGTGTGTCTCTGTATCTCCTGTTTGGTGGGCTCTCTACCCCGCCCCCACTCCTCCCCAAGCCTAACATGGGGCACTTTCTCTCTCCTAGTAGCGTATCATCCTGCTTGGGTTTCCATGGCAACCTCCCAGCATTGCAGTGTGGTCCCTCTAGACACCTCCTGGGATGGGATGGCGTGGGGGGGAGCCGAACACAGGTTGAGGGTTTCAACCTGTGACTTCCCTACTGAAGCTGGGCTGCCCGTGGAGCTTGATGGGAGGCAGGTGGTGTTCCGATTGGGACTGTACCAAAGGAGTCACTGCTGTCACAGGTTAGGGGACAGCAAATTAAGAATAGAGTTGCTTACAGGGATAGGAAGAGGCTGGGGTGAGGCAGGATCATAGCCCCCAAAAGAAGTAGGGAGAGGGAGCTGGTTATCACTCTGGCAATTCCCTCTCCCACCTATACCATATGGAGGGCCAGGGAGGGGATGTTCAAGACCCCAGCCTGGGAAAGGGGAATTTTACTCTTCCTGTTTCACCTTAGTTATCTTTCAGAAGTCCCACAGGAGGGAAGGCTGAGCGAGCTAGTGAGCCTCACTGGGGTGGGTGAGGGGGTGGTTGCTGAGGAAGAATTGTCTTCTCTGAAACCATCCCAGCTTCTGGGATATTGGAATGGCTAGCTATCTAGGAATCAATGAGACCATCAATACATCTGCCTGTCTCTCTCTTACAGTCACATTAGCTAACACGTATTTCTTTCACATAGACAGGTACAAGCAGACACACACAAGTGCTAACAATCACATATGGTCCCAACAGGTCTCAGTCATACATGCACCTGGCATCCTGTCACACAGATGAGACCTGCTCCCCTAATACTTGGAGTTGAACCTATTCATTCAATTACAAATGTAGACACACACCTACAAATGGTGTGTGACCCCCCGCACAGAGAGGGTTGAGCAGTGTGGGAGGAGGGGAGGTTGTCCTGTCCTGGCTCCCATCGGTCTCAACTTCTAACCTAGTGAGAAGACAGATGGGTCTGTGGGGATTGTGCTTTACCCTCCCCTGGAATACCCCCACAACACACATGAGTCTCACCACCCTATGATCCCCAACCCCTCGCCAACCTTTCTAGATCTTGGGAAAGCTTGACTCACTTGGGAGAATATTTACCTTTGATCAGACCTGCACAGGCCACTGTGAGCCCCTGGGTTGGGGAGCTCCAGAATCCTGAAATGCTAGAGACACCTCAGCTAGCCCCCTAGCCCTGATGTTTCACAAATGGGGAGCTTGAAGTCCAGTCCCTGCAGAGTTGGAACTAGATGCCAGGCCCCCAGGCCCTCAGGCTACTGATGTGCTACTTTTCACTCCCATCACCAACTCTACATTGGCTTGAACTGTGGTTCGGTAGAGCTTAATTCCATTTCTTTTAGGTGGGAAGGAAGGTCTTGCAATCTCAGAGAAAACTCCTCTACTAGTTTAATACCTGTCCAGTCTCTGAACTCTGTTGATCTAGGGAGTGACTTTATGTAACCTCTCTAGAAACTGGGCCAAGTTGCTTGCAATAATTCTGTGGTCCCTAGAGACCAAAAGACTCCAGGAACCTTCTCATCTGTCCCATCACACAAAGGAGAGGCATTCACAGCCTCTAACTGCACTCCCCAGAGCATCTCCTGGATTGGTCCTGTGCCCTCCATAACCCTGACCCATAGCCAGAGCCCAGGATGGAAGAGATGCTGTCCCTGGTGCTGAAAAAGAGGACAGCCATTTGGGCAGGGCCTGAGACAAGCCAGGATGGCCCTGTGTGAACCTAGCTAAGGTCAGGCCGGAGCCCACCTGGGTCCTGGGATCCCAAAACTCTAACCCCACCCTCCTCACAGCTCCCAAAGCTTAGAAAATGTTATATCTAGAAGGAATCTAGCTCCATTTTACGGAAGAGGAAACTGAGGTGCAGGGAGAAAGTCACTTTCCCAAGGTCCCATGGAGTTACAGAGCCAGGACTAGTCCTCTAAAGTTTCAGGGTGGGATTTGGAAGGCCATGCTAGGGCAATATAAGGAATAAAGTGGATGAGGTCAGGCAGGAGGCAGGGGGTTGAGAGAGGAGGCTGGTATAATGTCCAAACTATATAACTTGGGGCCTGGACTAGGGCAGAGGTTTTGAAAAAAGGATTTGGGCCAATGCTGGCACCTGGGAAAGGGAAACCTAGAACCCAAAAGACTTCACACAGCCCAGCCCAACTTGGGCAGCAAGGGCACCCTGCTAGGATCTGTTCCTGGAACAGAATTTCCAGGGTCACTGCCCACTGTGAGTCATCCCTCTAAGGACTGATTCTGCCACTCAGGATGGGGTTCCTCCAGGTCTGGGAGAAAAAGTCAGAAGGAATTAGAGATAGAAGAGTATGCCACAAGCAAGGGGCAGAGCTAGGTAAGTCAGAGAACTCACTTCTTTTTGTAGTCCTACTGTGTGACAGTGGGTAGTAGCACTGACAGTTCACCAAGTGTTTACTTGGTGACAGGCATGAGGCTGGTGCCTTTGCACAGCCTACTGCATTTAGTCCCTGAGACAACTCTGCAGGGCATGCTTATTGCTACAGACAAGGAAGCAGGCTCAGAGAAGTGAAGAAGCTTGCCCTAAGTCACCAGTTGAACACCAGTTGACCACCATTGAAGAACACTTAAAGTTGTTCTCCAGGAAAGTGCTTTCTCTCAAGGCTCCGGATGCCTTGCGGGTAAAACAAGTACCTCAGACTAGAAGGTCTCAAGGGGCCCTTCCTGCTCTGACATTCGGTAATTCACTGTTTCACAGAGACCTTTGACTAGAAGGACATGTAGGCGACTCCGCAGGCTCAGGCTCCAGGCCCTCAGCTGTGCCCTTGCAGATCACAGACACGAGGGATCCAGAAGGCCCATCCTCACTCATCTCTCATCAAGGCAGGAGCGTCTTCCTGATGTCTGCTCCAGTCCCTGCCTTCTGACTGTGGAGTAAGGTAGGTGGACAGTCCCAGGCAGATCAACGGAATGTCTCCCGCTGACTAAAACCTCTACCGTGCTCTTGGAAAACGTCCCTCCAAGTCACTTGGGCATGAAGAAGCTTTTGGGTCTGATTCTGAATCAGCCTGATGCCTTGGTCAGACACCCGAGGCCCAGCTCCTCCTCAGCCTAATCTTAATCCCTGACCCTTAATGCCACTGCTTGGTTCTGTAGCAGCCCAACCCCAGGAACCCCAGAGCCCCATCTCCCTGACGCCCTAGTGCCATGCCTACACTGCCCATTCAGAGGCCGTGCCCACCCCACAGTACTGACAACCTCAAGCCCCATCCCCATCTAACATTTCCCTGAGACAGACACCACATGACAGTTTGATTGCTGGAAAAGACCATCCTACATGCTCCTGTGGAGGGCTTTGTAAAAATCTATTTTAAGGCCTGGAAAAGTGCCCCACCCCCAGCCCCAACTGGAAGTCTTGATGAGCATTCTCCCTGGATCCTCCGGTGCCCCCGCCCCCTCACCACCCCCATCCAGCTGCCTATTTGAAGGTTTCTTGGGGGAAGTTGTTACTCTGAGCAAAATAAGCAGGAAGAGATTTTAAAACAAAACCAGCTGGTGTCTGGGCTGATGCCACAGAGTGGGGAGGGCTGGCTCCTTTGTGAACTGGAGTCCGGATGTGACTGAGTGACCAGGTGGGTCACGGCCAGTCTGACTGGGCTCCATATAACTAGGTGTCTAGGAAGTGTCATACATTGATCAGGATGCAGCTGCTAAAGGGGCATGTGAGAGTGAGGCTCTGTGGGGTACGTGCATACATGTGTGCCATGTGCTCCGGTGACCGCAGATATGTATGTGTGTGTGTGTGTGCATGCACGCGTGCGTGCACTAGCACATGCACATGTGCTGACCTGGGTCTGTGCATCTGGACTCAGGGGACTGTGTCTGTCATTTGCTTTACTTGTGGCCACGCACATGCGAATGGCTGGCTTGTACCTTCCTGCCAGTGAGGGGGCTTACCTGAAGACAGAGCCTGCAGCGTATATGACCACAAGGCATGTGTCTCTGTAATGTGTGTGTGCCTGTGGGTATATTTGTGTGGCTGTTTCTTTTTAGGAAACTCAGAGACAACAGGTGAGACTGAACCGTGCGTGTGTATCTGTGAAGTGATGGTGTCACCTAGCACCGTATGGGGAACACAGTGGCTGTTTAATAAATAATTGCTGATTAGTATGTAAGTCTGTGCATGGAGGTGGCAGGGTGTAAAGGTGAGGAGCATGAGTTCAGAAGCAGCTGCCAGGATCTGAATCCAGGCTCCAGCAGCTATTAGCTGGTCAGCTGGGGGCCTTCTCCTTCCCTTCTCTGTGCTTCCCGAAGGCCTCCTGGAGTTCTGTGCAGACTCAGTGAGTCAGGACTTGCTCTGGGCCCAAACCACACCTGGTATGTGGTAAGTGCCACCTCAGTGTTTGCGGGTCTGGGGTACCATGAGGAGAGTCCTGGGTTCCCTGTTGTTTCAAGGGTGCCCCCCTCACAGTCGCCTCACCAGGCTGGGGAAGCTGGAGCGAGCTCTTGCTCCACTGCGTCAGGCCCACGATGGCCACCATCTTGGCCCCAAGGCTGCTGCGGCGCTTCTTGGCTGTGGTGGTCCCAGTCCCACCCCCAGACTGCTGGGATCCGCAGATCTCGCCGCTGATGCTGGAGCTCCTCACCACATTCCTGGAGGCCGCAGCCGAGGCCGGACCCGGCTCCCCATTAAACATGGTCTGCGGGGTGTCGAGGTCTCAGGCAACTCTGTGAGGGTGGGGGAGAGACAAAAGGAGCCCACATCAGAGCTGGGGACTCTCACCACAGACCCACCACTTCCTAGCTATGTGACCTTGGGCAAGACACTCAGCCTCTCTGAGGTAGTGAGGACTAAATGAACAGATAAACCCAAAGGGTATACATAGTCTGGTTCAGTAAATGGGGCTGTTCTTGTAGCCTGGCAGCCACAGCTGCCCAGGCAAGTGACTGGTCTGATGGTGAAGACAGCGGCTGTGAGTCATAAGGGCCACTCTTGAATTCTAAGGGGCTCTACACACCAGCTACATGACCTTGACTGAACAGCTTGCGATTTCAGTGACAATCTCAGCAAAACGAAAAATAAAAGCACTTAACTCACAGGATTGTTCTAAGGGTTAAGTTAGGAAGTATGTGTAAAGTGTCCAGAACAGCGTCAGGCATAGAGTAAATATTCAGTAAGCGTGATTGCTATTTTCACAGCCAATAATAAGAAACAGGAAGAACAAAACTGGCTCCAGCCCACTTGGCTGTGCAAGGAGTCATGCTTGAAAGGGCACATACAGAAAGCATAGAGAAGCCAGCAGAAATCACCCTTAATCACACCACTAAAAGGCAGCCTCTATAGACATTTTAAACTATTTCCTCCCAGTCTTTTTGCTGTGCACTTAAAAAAATAATTGAAGTCATACTGCAAATACAATTTCACATCCTAGTATTTTTCATTTAATTTATTACAAGCATTTCCCAATGTAATCAACACTTTGTATAAATGTTTTAATGCCACCCTAATAGTCCATCGAATGCAGGTAGCATAATTGACTCAAATATTTCAATACTGTTACCTCTTAGATCAGGCCTAACTTTCTTCTTGCTGCCTCTGTCTCTGCTTCTCTCTTTCTCCTGTCTTTTAAACAACACTGCAATAAAAATCCTTCTACACTGATTTTATCTGCTTATTTCCTCATGAATGATTGGAGAAATGGAGGGACTGAGCCAGGGGGTGTGGACACTTTTGGTGGCTTCCCCAACACCGATTCTCCCTTCCTGCTTCCTGGTAGAGTAGTGGTTTGGCTGAGGTCCCACCCCATCCCTTGTTTTAGAGGCAGATCCTGAGTGGTTTAAGCTAGTCAGTGAGGGGCATTCACCTTGGTATCTCTTGCTACTGGTCCAAGGGTGGGCATGTGACGGAGGTGGTCTGAGTCTACTTAAGGGGAAGATTTGGATTCCATGCTTGCAAAAGAGGCAGTCTCTCTCCCTTCGGTGTTTTCTCTTTCTCTCTCGCTTGCTCTCTCTCTTTCTCTCTCTCACTCTCTCCTTTCCCTCACTCCCCTCCTGAGAGAGGGCTTAGCCCTAGGAGGAAGCTAGCATTGCTGAGGGCAGTACAACCCAGAGACAGACAGAACCTCAGGCCACAGCTGGAGCCTGCTTTTCTCTGGTCTTCCAGTTATGTGAGATAATGTGTTTTCCATTCCTTAAGCCACTCTGAATCAGGGTTTTGTTACACCCAAGAGTATCCTACCTGAAACTGAGGGCATAAACATTTTTTTTTTTGATTCTTGGAGTAATATTGATTGCCAGATTCCTTTTCAAAGTAGCAATCAACAAATATTTAAGCTCTTAAAATTCCAAGGTCTATGCTGAAAACCAAGGATATGGCAGTGAGCTGGGCCAGCTGGGTCCTGCCCTCCCAAAGCCTCCAGTCCAGGAGGAGAGACAGACAGTAAATTACTAATTATGCAATTAATATTTAATGATGCTTCCGATGAGTCTAGGGAAGAGGACAGAGGGTGCTGGAAGCCACTCTTGGGCAGTGAGACAGCAGCATCTTCACTCTGTCTTGCATCAGGTGGGCCTCCTGCTGTGGGCCTCAACACTTGGCGGAAGGCTCAGCGCTGCAGCCCATCTCCTCTGCTCGGCGATTACAGGGAAGGCCGCCGCTCCAGCAGGTTGTGCACCGACCAGCCCTTCCCGGCTCTGTGCTGGACCACAGTGTATTTCCCATCCCAGGGCACAGGGCACAGGCCACTTTGCTGTGACCTAGAGGATCCAACTTTTCCAGAGGACACAGAAAAGGGAAGGAAAATCGGGGTGGCAAAAGGGAAGGCACTGTGCCAGCTCAGCTCACAAGGAGGGTCGCAAGCAGTTGCATGGCTGGTTGCCTTGTCTCCAGGTCAGCATGGCTCCTGCCAGCCTAGTGAATTAGGGCTGGCGGTGGGGATGAGTCAAAGCTGTATTTTGCCTTCTCTGTGACTGTCTGGACTGTTCTTGCTCACCCTGTGACGTGTGCAGAGACCCGGATTGTATTTCTCCATCCATCCCCCATCAACCTTGTAGCTAATGGAAAGTCCCCCTGGACTTGGGCCTGTGATGATCTCGTCTCTTTAGTTTCCAACTCCAGTGCCAGTGTGTGTGGTTTTGGGGGATATCTGCCTGGTCTTGTGGTGAATGGTGGGAGAGGGCTCATCGATATTCTGAATCAGCTACAGTATAAGGCTAATTGACTCTTTAAAGTATTTCTGTTGCATGTGTAAATGTCTCTGTCTGGCAGAGGAGAAAACTGAGTCTCAGAGTATCAAGGGCCTTGCCCATCCTACTCAGTTAAGAAATGGCAAGTGGGCTCAAACCCACATCTCCTGTTTCCACAAAGACAGACACTCAGCAGCCCAACCCCTTCAACCCAGAGCTCACCCAGAGGAGGGCCCATCCCTGCTGCTCAGGCTTTGCCCTGGTCTCTGGGGTCTTTGAGAAAACAAGAAACAGCAAGGAAACTAACCGCACCCCATTCCCCCAGCCAGGTTCCTGCAACTGGTGTGAACAGCCAAGGGGCACGCAGACCACAGAGCACAGCTGGAGAAGCTCGCGCTTCCCCAGCCACAGGAAGCTCTAGAACACCACTCCCAGGGGTGAGTAGATGGGAACAGGGTAAGGGACAAAATTCCTGACCCTGCCAACCCAGGGGCTCGTGTTTCCTCATGAATAATGAAGGGAGCCTGACAAGCAGATCATCTGAAATCCAGGGCTGCGCGCTGGAGCCACTCTGTCTCCGGCCGTGCAGATTGCTTGTGTCACCTCCTCTGGGCCCTGGGCTCCTCATCTCTGTGTGAAATGAAGGGGTTGGATGAGGGGATTGAGAAAGATCCTTTGTACTGGGAGGGCAGACTCTAAACACGTACTGCAGCAGCAGACGCAGACTGGGGGTTCTAGCTGCTTCTCTGGTGGCCAGTCTAGTCCAAGGACGAGACAGAGAGACAGAGCCGACCACCTGCCGCTAGGAGGAGGGAAGCCCAGCAACCACTGAGCCAGCAGCCGAGGTGCACGGGAAGAGACAGGGACAGAGAGGCAAGGGGGCAGCGGCACACAGAACACAGCACCTCACATGCTGGTTGTTCTAAAATAGTGCTACAAGAGCTACATCCTTTCCACAAAAGTCACTCCAATAATTCCTTGCCTCCGAACAGGACCCTTTCCCAGCCCAGTTCATGGCACGCCAAGGAACGAAACCCTGCCCTGATCTCGCTGGTTCAGGCACCTCACTCTGAAGTCCTCCCTGCCCAGGCTGCCTGCCCACACACCCCTTCCAAGCTTCCCAAGGATGAGCCTAGTGTTTTCTTGCTCGCCTTCAACGTCTGGCTTCCACTCTGGGGTTACAATATCCTAAGGGCTCCCCAAACCTCCTGAATTATCACATCAGCAGGAGTCTGGCCCACCAAGCTATCCTGGGCCCCTTGGTTCCTTTGACCAGGTGTCTAACCAGATGATGATGAGCCTTTTCTGAGTGTCAGTGAGGTCAGCCCACACCCAAGATGAGCCTAGCTACGTTTCAGCAGGAAAACACAAGGCTCTGTCACATGGTATGAAATGCTAGGCTGGAAGGGATGGCAAATGACCTCTCCCAGCCTCCATCCACAGCAGACATCATCAATCTTGTCTTTCCCATTGAAGCCAGATCTAACCTCAGAATTCCCCTCCACACATTGTCCTAGCATCAGTGGATGAGAACCAGCTCAAGAGTTAAAACCAGGCAGCTCTCCCACCCACCTGTGACCATGCAGGTGCCTCTCTTTGCTTTCTTCTTTTCCTAATAAACCCATCCTTTTAAAATGCAAGAGGGAGAGAGAGAGATAAAACCAACTTGTGTCCCTACTCCAGCCTGAGTCTTTGATTTTGCACAGTAGGAAATCAAGGTCCAGAATGGCAAGAGACTTGGGGTCACATAGAAAGATGGTGACAAACCCAAGTTCCAACCCAAATCTCCTAACTTCCAGGTCCCACAACACCTGTCAGTTGCTGCCTCCCCATGTCTCAGCTCGAGAAGACCCAAACTCACCGAACTGATGAATCTGAGTGTGGTGTTCCGCATCCCAGGGGGCTTGCCCCTCTCACCAGCAGGCCACTAGGGCACTTGCTCAAGGCTTCCGTCACCTTCTGCTGAGATCCCAGTCTTCAAGAAAGGAGGTGAAGGCAATCAGGGTAGCTCCCAGGAGGAGGTGATGTAATGATAGTCTGCAAGGAATGATAGTCTGCTTAGAAGAGCTAGAGAAGCCATCTGTCCTCACAACTCCCAGGAGCTCATGGAATCATTTTTTTGAGATAGCTGTAAGATCTTGAGCACATCATTTGAACTCTGAGTCTCTGTTTTTCCTCCTGTGTAAAACTGACCTAACTCCTGGTCCCCCTAGTCTGCATGTAGGCTCCTTAATGTCAAACTGCTAGTGCCGAAGCCCTACTCACAACTTTCAGAGTTTTAACACTTATCCAGATCCAGTTGCTAAGGAGCTCTAGATCCTATTCTTCCTCTATCCTTCCCCTGATTAATAGGATCTGTGTCCCTCCCCAGACAACATGACATGCCCAGGACCAGGTATGTAGGAGGGGTCTACCCCTGGCTCCCCTCCCTGCATGTGACCCTGAGTGTCTCTGAACCTCTATCCTCTCTTCCATAAAATTTTCTATTCACTACATGGATCCAGCCTGGCTCTCCAGTTGAGATAACAAGGGGCGGGAAAGCACAATGATTAACACCACAGGCTTTGAAGGCACCAAGCCTATCTGCCCCTTACAAGCCTCACGATGCAGACCAGTTTCCTCAATAAGCCCCTCCTGCACCCTGAGTCTATGGCGCCTCATCTCTAAAGTGGGATAATAATGCCTGCCGTAGAGTTCTGAGATAAAATATTACAAAATAATGTGTACGTATTAAATGTACTTGTGCTAAAAACACACAGCTGGGTGCCAAATGCTCAGCTGGACAATTACTACTACACATTACGGCACCTTTGTAAAGGAGCTAGGACTGCCCAGGCTTTAGTGCTTAGTGGTCGGGCTCATGCACCAGGTGCAGCCACTTCACAGGCGGGCTCAGGATGAACAGCGTCACCTCCCACTCCAGCCCTGCTGCTTCGGCCCAGGGCCCCGGTAAGTGTGGACTCTGGGTCCCTGCACATCTCGGTGGAGGTGGGAGCTGGTATGTGAGGCTGTGCTCTTTCCTGCCAGCCTCAGCTCCCGGCCCCACTCTGGATGCTGGGTCTGGCCTTTGAGACCTCTGCTCCAACCCCCATCCAGTGCCAGGGCTGCCTGCCACATTGCCAGTACCAATCAGTGCCCACAGCAGAGGCCAGAGCCTGCATCACCGAATGGGAGAAGGTCCCCATGGCTCTACCTTTCCTTTTTCCACTAAAGGAGAACTGAGTGGGCTCCAGGGTAGGTACATGGCAGGGGAAGTCAGCAGAGCTGAGGGAGCACACCCAGCCCAAGTGGGGAGCACAATGCCAGCTCCACCTGCTCATGCCATCTTTATCTCCCCCTAACTGGCTCATATGCACATTATACACACAAGGGAGAGACACAGCATACAGAATTGCCACTGTGCCATCACAAACATACAGACCCACCCAGATGATACACAACTAAGGATACATGTGCATACAGGTGTGCACACCCCCCCAGATGTTCATCCACACAAAGGCGCACAGAAGCAGCTGCACTGCCAGCCACAGGCATCCACACTCACCTGTGCATGTGTGCGCACGTGCATGCACGCACGTACACACACACACACACACTCCCTTTGGCTCTTGCCTGACCCAGAGAAGCAGGAAGAGCCACACCCCTTCAGAGGGCAGGGAAGTGAGCATTATCTTACCCGAATCTGTGGGTTCCTTTAGCTCAGGCACGCATACCTGGTGCAGGCACTTGTGTGAGCTTGAACACGCACACGCACGTGTGCACACACACATACACATACAGTCAAATACACTTTGGCCCCCAATCTCACTCTCCTGGCCCTCATCGCTGCAGGCTGGACAAAGGAGCTCATCGGTGAGGTTTGTGGTGAGCCGAGAAGGATGGCAGGGAGCAGCTGCTGTCACCATGACTACGGAGCTGACCCACTTCTCCTCCACCCAGTCTGGCCCACCCAGCCCAGGCAAGGGGGGACAGGCAGCTTTGGGCAGGGGGCACCCATCCCATCACACACAGTAATGACAGCCCTGTGAGCCTGGGGTCAGGGATGGGCTGAGCACAGACGAACCAGGCCCTGCACAGCAGAGCAGCAGCCAGGCCTCCCTTGAGGGGAGCAGGGCGCCGGGATGTGGCCCCTACAAACTAGTCTCCCCAGCATCAGGGCCTCTGGTCTCAGGGACACATGAGGGTCAAGTGCTTTCCCTGGAGACAGTGCTCAGTGCAGGGAAGGGAGTAGGGCGGCTGGCCCAAATCTGAGTACTCCAGGCTCTAAGGACTTGGGACACCCAAGAGCAAGAGTGACCCAGAGCTGGATGAGCTGTCTCCTGTGCAGAACAGGTTCTGAGGGCACGGCCTGTCCTCTCCCTTGGACTCGAGGCTGCTGGTGGCACCACCAGGCCTTGCTTCCTTAAATGGGGCCATCGTGTGTCCTCTCTCAGCCAGGTGGCTCCTGAGGACATGGCCGTGCATCCTCCCTCAGAACTGGGGACATGGAAGAACAACGCAGCCTTTGGCCTGCTCAGTTTTGTGAGGAGACAGCTCACAAAGCAGAATGAATCACTCCTGCATGACAGCCTCCCTTAGCTCCCCCTCTCCTCTGGAGAAAGTAACCCCCTACTAAGGCCCTCAGTCAAGCAGTCAAGTGACCCCCCATCCTGTGCGTGTGCCCAGCGCACTTGCCTTCTCCTCACTCCTCCAAACACCACCTCGTCTGCCTGGAATGCTCTTCCGCAGCCCTTCCCCGCATCATGTTCTGAGGCACCTTTGCCTAATGAATCCCAACTCATTGCTCAGTGCCAGTTGGAATGTGATTTCCTAGGTGAGTCTTCCCAGATGAGGTTAGCCCCCTCCCACCCTGTGTGCTCCCCCAGACTCTGCACTGTCCCTGCCAATTACAGGCTGAGTTGTGGTCACCCCAAAAGATAAGTTGAGGTTCTGCAATATGACCTTGTTTGGGCACAGTCATTGCAGATGAGTTGAGGTTGTACTGGAGTAGGGTGGGTCCCTAACCAATAGGCTTGGTGTCCTTGGAAGAAGATGGCCATGTGAAGACAGACATAGGGAGAAGGCCATGTGACAGCAGAGGCAGGAACTGGAGCGACAGGCCAAGGAACACCCAGGCTGGCCAGCTGCCACCAGGAGCTAGAAGAGGGTCAGAGAACAGGCACCCTTAGAAGGAACCAACCTGCCAGAATCTTGCTCCCAGACTTCTAGCCTCCAGAACCTGATACAGTAAATTTCTTCTTTTTTAATTTTTTTAAAGATTTATTTATTTATGCATACAAGCTGGGGTACAGGCCAGAGGCATGGGGTGGTGAGAGGGTTCACCAGAGACAGAGTGGGGAGCAGAACAGGCAGATAGACAGAAATACAGTGCTGAGGGGGGCAGTGGGTGAGGCAGGAGAGGTCTGCTGCGCCATGTGGGAATCTCCCCAGCCAGGCATCAAATTTGCGTTGCCGCTGCCAACAGCTCCATAGTACAGCGCTTAACCGCTGCACCACCAGGGAGGCCCAATTTCTTCTTTTTTTAAATTAACCTGGCTTGTGGTACTTTGTTACAGCTGCCCTAGGAAACTAATACACTGTCATTCCTAAGTTGTTCAGTGCCTGTCTCCCACACCTCACCCCCTGACTGTGAGCTGCTTAAAAATAGGAACCATGTCATCCTCTTCACACTCAATCCCCAGTGCCTGGCACAGGTCTGGCATATAGTAGGGCTCTGTAAATATTTGTTGAATAAATGACAATTTAAATAAACATTAAACTTAACTATTTATAGCTGGATAGTGGAATTGTGAGTCATTTTTATTTTTTTCATGTGACCTGCTGTGTTTTCTAAAGTTAACTACTCTAGAAACTGTCTTCATGTTATAATAAAAATAAAATTTTAAATGTTTTTTCTTTTCAAGTCATACATCAGATATTCCCACCAATGTGTATTTAGTGAAAAGGGAAACGTTCTGTTTTATGCTGGCTTGCTGCCTTTTTATTGATCAATCCTGCCTCATGTCACAGGAGGGCTTTCCAGTGTCAGGTGTGCAGAGCTTGAGCTCTAGAACCTTGAGGGGCACAATTCCCTGTCCTCCCCGGCCACTTCTACCATCCACTGCTCTCACAGCTCATGGGATCTGACTAGATGCAGCACCTGCTACTTTATGGGGCTATTAGACCTGGAGCTTGAAAATCCCAGTCTGGATCAAAGATCACCTCCAAACAGAAGCAAGAGCCTGCCCTCAATGAATGTAGTGTCCAGTGCTTCTCAGAATGTGCACACATGTCGCCTCGGCATCTTGTTGAAATGTGAGTTCTGCTTCTATGGGTTGCAAGTGGGACCTGAGAGTCTGCATTTCTAACAACTTCCAGGTGATGCCTCTGCTGCGGACCACCCAGTGTGTTGAGGGGTGAAGAGAAAAGGCTCTGATTGTTCTGCAGCACGAGTAAACACTTGGGCCCAGGAAGACCAGAGAAGGCATCGTGGGGAAGGGTGCTGCGGAGCACCTCAGAAGACAAGTGAGACTTGGAGAGGCAAAGATGGCAGAAGAGAGAGGTGGGAACTACCTGAGACAGTTCAGGAAGAAGATGTGCTGTTCAGAGCAAGGTGAGTAAGAACAGGGGTTGGGGAGAGGACTGTTAGGGAATAGCCATTGAAGGGCTGAACGCAGAGCTAACACACTTGGCTTTAATCCTATAGGGAAGGAAATGTGGCGTGACTTAGATGTAATGTTTTACAGAGATCAGTCCGACACTGAGTGCAGAATCAGAAGAAAGCTTGACAGCAGGAAGAGCAGTGGGGGCAGGTGTGGAAAAGCACACTGCTACAGAGAGTAGGGGAGGGGGAGGGACGGGGTGGCCAGGAGTCATGGGGGATCTCAGGAGCTCTCAGAGTTAGTGATGGGACAAAGTTGATGAGAGGAAAAAGGTAGAAGCCAGGGTGGTTTACAAGAAGGTTGAGGGCCGAGAAGTGCCATCAGAGCTTGAGGTCCCAGAGAAAGAGTTGGCTGAAGGGAAGTTGATGCCCATTTTACTTTTTTTAAAAGATTTTTTTTTTATTTATGCATACAAGAACTTGGGTGTAGGCCAGAGGCGTGGGGTGGTGAGAGGATTCACCAGAGACAGAGTGGGGAGCAGAACAGGCAGATCTACTGAAGCACACTACTGAGGGGAGCAGCGGGCGAGGCAGGAGAGGCCTGTTGTGCCATGTGGGAAGCTCCCTAGCCAGGGATCGAACTCGCACTGCGGTGGCTGTGGATAGCTTCATAGGGTGAGACTTAACCCGCTGCGCCACCAGGGAGGCCCTGATCCCCATTTTAGATATGATGAGTCTGAGATTATACTGCAGAGGGCACTGCACCCTCTTGTTGGCAGAGGCCAGGAGAGCAGAGCACTAGAGCTCAGGAGAGCAGTGTGAGTGGGCAGGATTTGGGTGTGTTCACCAGAGGGAAAGGTGGGATAGGGCCAGGGCAGAGTACAGAATGAGGAAAGGGTAAGAGGAAATTCCCACAGGTTAAGGGTAAGAGGAAATGGAACTCGGTGAAGGAGCGAGAATCAGTGGTAAAAAACAAAACAAAACAGGAGAACTCAGAGAAGATGCCAGAGTAGTACACAGATGACCAGTCTGGAGACCCTACCCCTCCCTGACATGGAGACCAAGGAGAAGTCTGCCCAGCCCCAAATGCAGGAGGGAGGCCAGCAGAACACTCTTACTCCTTCCTCCGTGGGAACAGGGAAAGCCCGGGCCCGAAAAAGAACACAGCCTGATAGGTAGCAGAATTTGGTTGGGTGAAGAAGGGCTGGATCCCTGTGTGGATCCTGGGCTCTTGAGCACTTATTCCAGCTCAGCCCTAAGCCAGTTCCAACAAGTCCTCCACCCCAAACACACACTTGCGCTTGCACACCCACAGGGTTACAGAACTGCCAGGGAAGTGGTCTTTGGAGCAAACCTTCTTGCTGGTGAGCAAGTAATTTATCATACACCCGTGACACTTTTGAAAGTGAGCAGTGATACTCCCAGCAATTACAGCAGGAAGGCAGGTATAAATTAGGACAGCCCCAGGTAAACACAGCTGATTACTCTCTCTAACCCAGGGGGCTCTGGAGCCCAAGGTAATACTCATTTGACCCGTTACCCCTTCCTAGCTGAAGGGGGGAGGGACGGCTGACAGACAGGCAGTGGGACAGGCAAGCTCATCCTCGGACGCAGGGGCCCCACTGAGGGTGTGGGTGGACACGGAAATCTCCACCCGCTCCAGCCCTGCCCCAGCCGGAGACGCCCCCGCTGGGAGAGACGCTGCAGCACCACGGACAGCGGCCAAGCAGCACCCGCTCCCTGCCTGCTAGGCCGATCAATATTGCATGGGGGGAAGGGGCTCTGGTTACAAGCCCGCGCCAAGCCGGAAGGCGCCGCCTGCGCCTGCCTGCTGCAGCCCTGGGGACCCTCCTCCTCGGGAACCCAGCACACTCGCGGCCCCAGCCCAGATGGAGGCCGCTCTCAGATGCAATGCATTACCAGCACACCCTCCACGGTCCCCAACCTTTCCACAGCACAAAGACCTGCGTGCAGGCCACACACCTTCACGTGGCCACTCAGACACACTACCTAAGCAGACACGTGCTTTGCAAAAAAGATAGCATACACAAAACAGGCACACACCACACCCAGGCAAGCTACCAAGACACCCGGCACGCACCCAGCGCACACATACACTATGTATGTCTCACAGGCACACGACATGGCCATGCAGTCACCACACACACGCACAGCACACACACACAAGACACCCTGCCACACATGCACACACTCATACACTGCACAACACGCTCACAGAGAACCCTGGAAATGTCACATAAAGTTCCTTTCCAGCAGACACACTTATCACACATTGTGCGCACACACTCACTCTTTCTCAGAGACCCTCAGACATATCACTGAGCCATGTTCACGACACAAACACATCATATGCACATGTAATACAATCTTAAACTATCTGTGTCTGTCTGTCTGTCCGTCTTTCTCTCTCTCTCTCTCTCTCTCACACACACACACACACACACACACACAATTCCTGCACAGGGACCCACAAACATTTGCCATGGATACACAAGCATACACTTCACACTAGTCCCCACCCTACTGGATCCCAGAAACTACCCTCCCAAGTGGATGTGGGACTGGGGAGGGGGCAGGCGGGATTGCCCTCCCTCTTGTCTGGCCCCCTCCTATCAGAGCCTTATAGCCATGAATAAGCCCATGTGTCCTCTGAGGTCTCCGAGGGCCCATGCCAAACCCCAGAGAGGCAGTCAACTGCAGAGGCAAGAAAAGGCGCAGGGGGGGGCTTTGCAGCCTCCTGCTTCAGCTTCACTGTCCCTGGGCCCCAAGCTCTAGGGAATGAGGCCCTCGGGAGAGCCTCCCCTCACCGGGGGCTCCCACAGCCTGTGCTCCCTGAGAGCTGTGTTACGCACAGGGAGCATAAGAACTATGGACTCTGCAGCTCCACAGCCCCACCTCAGAGACAAGGCGTCATCCTACCCCCACTAGAGTCCCCAACTCCAAGTCTCTCAAGCAGGCTGGGGGGCAGCGGCCCACATTCTCCTGTCCGTAGGACAACTGTGGCAGATTCTCTGAAAGACACCCCAGCCAAGGTACAAGGTGAGGACAGGGGAGAGGCCAGCACAGCCAGGAGAGACCCCACATTTTCCAGGAAGGTGGAAGGCCAACGGTCCACATTTCTGACATCTCTGCACTGGCTCCCAAAGTTGTAGGAGGATCCACACAACACGGTGTGGCCCCTCAACGATTTCTGCCGGATCTCCATATTCCTATGCCACCCATTATTTATTATGTTTGAATTGACACTTTTCACTTAAATCCATTTATTTTAAATGTAAACTTTGTGTTACTACTATATATGGAAAGCCAGCATCACCGTAAAGTAAACACGGTGTAAATGAAGCTGTGCAGGCGCATCTTGCTGTGTGCGCTCTGCCTCACTATGTCCCACAGCGCGGTTTTTACAAAACGGAGACCAATTTTAAAACTGTGACAAAGACAAAAAGATCACGAGTCACTGAAGCCTGGGGTCCTTGGGTAGCTTTTTTTTTTTTTTTTTTTAGCAATAAAGCCTTTTTTAAATTAAGGGATAAACATTGTTTTTTAAGGCATAATGCTATCGTACACTTAATACACCACAGTTTAGAATAAACATAACTTATAGGCAGCTGGGAAACAAAAAAATGATTGTTGATGTCTGCTTTACTGAGGTATCCAGAACCGAACCCACAGCCTCTCCGATGTCTATCTGATTATTAAATCGTAGCTACATGGAGCTGCCAACCAAGATCTCTTGGCAAATGTTGGGAAGTTGCTAAAGACACACTAGCACTACACTGATGCTTTCTCCCTGGCACAATCATGGTTGAAAAGAAACCCACTTTCTTACTCTGAGCCAAAGCCATGATTGGCAGGTCCACAAGCCACTGAAAGCCACCTTGGGTCCCACTGAGGGTGCCACCCTGCATGTCAGGAGGCTCAAGCCTTGCCTACCTCCCAAAGGAGCTTGGGCACAGTGGCCAGCTGGCGCCCCATTGCCACAGCCCATTCTGTAAATGACAATCCTTAGAAATTGCTCACTTCTTTGCTATTTACAGATTGTTCTTATCCCCAACATCGAAGACAAGCCGCACAGCAGGAATTAGCAATCCCTTTTCTGAATGAGAAAAGGGAGTCTCTGGGAGGGAAGCGACTGTTGCAGGGGCACACAATTATATGGGGTTGGTCCACAAGTAGGAGACCCTCAGCTCCCATCCAGATGCCTTTTCTATTCTACCTGCATCCAGTCCAGTCCTTGTTCTGGGCTGGGCCTATGCCAGGCAGCGGGAAGTAGAGGGCCGTACCTGCCTGTGAGGCCCTCTCAATCCCAAAAGCAAATAGGCAAATGAGTAAGTAACCGAAGTTAAGAGCTTTCACTTTTATACTGGGCGTGTCCTTAAGCTGTGCCACCTCTCTAAGCCTCAGTTTCCTTGTCTGTGAAATGCGGGCAATAATAGAACCTGTCTTACAGGGTGTGAGGATTGAATAAAATAATGTATGTACATAGTGTCTGGCACAGAATAAGTGCTCAAAACACATTTATTACTGGGGAAGTTCAAAGAACAGGATCAGTGTAGGCAAAAAGGGACTGACTGCGGGGAGGCCTGGCGTGGCTCCTGCACTGTATTAGAGGAGGAATAAGATTTTGTAGGAGTGTGTTCCTCACAGCTCATGCCTCCTCCTTCCCTCTCTCACTCCTCCAAAGGAAGGTGAGAAAATTCAGAGTCTCTTCCCTCTCGCTCTGCTCGGGCCTCTGAATGACATTTGATAGGTTTTGTCAGAACCTGGGCACTACGGCGGCCCCAGGTTGAAGTCACAATGCTGGGTGCTATCCAAACAGAAGGCTGGGGCCAGGACAACCTGGGATCCTAAATTCTAGCAGATGTCTTTTCAAGTGCTTGCCCAGATACCAAAGACCCCCTTTCTCTGAGGGGGTCAAGAGCCACATCTGCATGGCTGACTCTGTGAGCTTCCCAGCAGGCTTCAGTTCATTGGACCAGGGTGGGTACCAGGGCCACTCAGAGCCAATCAGTTCCTCTCCTGAGACTTTGGGTGGAAACTGCCAGGCCCCTTGTTTATCTCTGAATGTGGCTGGCACAAAGGGACACAGTGCAGGCACTATAGGAGGCTCAGTGTTGGGAAAAGCAGAGAAATCCCAGTCTGTGGAGACAGAAGGGCGAAGACAGCCAGCAAGGCACAGAGAACTGCTGTTTCGATTTCTCCTGGCTGTCCAGGTCCCGCCTCCCAGAGGCTAACAGTTTTCTGCCCCTCAGTTCCCAGGAATCCCTTGTGTCCTCGTAATAAACCCTTTATTACTGAAGCTGGCTTGAGCAGGCTTCTGTATACAAGCAAAGACCTAATTAGGACAGGGGAGAAGCTGGGAGCTGGAGGCTCAAAAATGAACAATCCTGAAGAAATATCCTCACTGTGCCTGCACTGGACCAGCAGTTTAATGGTAGACGAGGGTGAAGTGATGTAAACTCCCTAAGAATACAGCCAAGAGAGGGTGGGCTAACTGTCCAGAGAGCTGCGAAGGTTGCTTCTCAGCAAAGGAGGCAGCTGAGCTGGTTTTAAAGAATGAAGGACGTTCTCCAGGGGAGACAAAGCAGGGGTGGGGAGGTGTTAGAGGCAGAGGGAACAGCAAGTGCAGAGGCACAGAGACACAAAGCCTGCCACGTTAGGGGGACTGCTACCAGTTCAAAGTGTGGTGGGGAGCAAGGGGGACAGGCTGGAGGCAATCAGACACAGAGCACAAAGGGCTTTGAATATCATGCTAAGAAGCTGAGGCCTTTTCCTGTTGGCAGTGGGGAGCTATTGAAGTATTTTAAGTAGCAGGGGGTGACAGGGTCAGTTCTGTGTTTTAGAAAGATTGCCCCAGGCTGTACAGGGAAGACTGAAGAAGGCAAACAGGAGGCAGGACAACCAATTAGGATGCTGCAGCAGTGGTTTATCTATCCCTTCCATTCACTGAACAACTTGCTGTGTACCTACTATGTGCTGGGCTTAAGCAAAACAGCATCCATGACCTCACGGGGTTCAGTCTAGGCAGAAATATGAATGAGGAGAAAGCAATTCGCATGTGATGGGCCTCAGGAAGAAGTAAAAGGTCCTAGGGACAGGGGATGGTTAGTTTCTGATCTACAGGCTTCGCTGTGGAAATGATGCTCGAGCTGGTGTGTCTATCTGAAGACGAAGCAGGATTTCACGGGGCATCAGGAGAAGCGAATTCCAGGACGGGAGAACAACCTGCATTCAAGTCCTGCAGCTGAGACAGAAGATGATACCAAAAGGGAGGCAAGGAGCAGATCCCACAGGGCCTGCTAGACAGCGTCAGAGCCGACTTTTATTCCAAGAAGTCTTGGGAGGATCTTAAGCAGAGAAACGGCACCATCCAACTCCTCTCTTTAGAAGATCGTTCTGGCTACAGTGTGAAAAAGGAAAGGAAATGGGGCATGAAGAGAAAGTAGAGGAGGCCGGTTGGGGAGGCTGGCGCTGTGGTCGGGTGGTCCGGTGGTCAGGGTGGGGGCGGTCAGGTCGTCGGGTGCTAGGGGGTCGGTGGGGCGTCCTGGAGTGTGGTGGTGGCCTGGGAGAGATTCGGGACCACTAACAGGACCTGCTGAGGACTGGCTATGGAATGTGGGGGTGAAGGAGTGGGAGGTGTCCAGGAGAACTTCCAGCTTTCCAGCTTGAGCAAGTGGGTGGGTGGTGGCAGAGATGAGCTGGGGACACCGGAGGCAGAGCAGGTGCCGGCAGGCAGAGCTGGGCATGTGGAGGGAGGCTGAGCGTGAGTCAGTGTGGTCTGGGAAGGAGGCTTAGGCACGAGCCCAGAAGCGATAAGGTGGAGGGAGTGGCTGAGATCCAGGGAGTGGGAGAGGCTTGGGGGCCACAGAGGGGATGCGCAGCTCTGAGGAATCTTGGCGGCAGTAGGACAGGAGGCAGGACTGAACAGAACCGTGAAAAGCAAAGGTTACTTCTCTCAGGCTGAGGCTTGGGCTCCACCTCTCCTGGCGGAGCCTCACTGCTGCACTTCCCAGATGGGAGGCCCCCCCATGACACCTCCCTCCTCCGCCTCCTCCTCCTCCTCAGAAACTCCAAGTTACCCTCAGACCAGCTCAGGGGGCCCTTCCATGTGCTCTGCAGTTGGACAAACCGGGTTTGAATCCCAGCTCTGCCACTTGATAGCTCTGTGATTTTGGCCAAGAAATGGAACCACTTTCCTCATCTATGCAACAGGAATTACTTTATTACCGACCTCATAGGGCTATTTGAAGGTGAGCTTGTGAGGTGCTTAGCACACAGTACACACTAAATAAATGTTACTATTATTAACCCCCCCCCCACCTCTGGACAATCAGTCATACCCTCCACCTCATATCTCCTCTGCTGGGAAGCACATGCAGTTCTGTCTCTCCCTGCCTTTCCTAGCTCGAGCCAATTCATGGAGCTCTACGATAGGCAGGACCCAGCGCTGGGTGAAATGTGGGACTCTTTATTTTTAAGAATTATTTCAAATTTATTAAGAATGCCAAGGTGGGGGCCTCCCCGTGGCGCAGTGGGTTAAGTCTCAGCCTATGAAGCTATTGGCAGCCACTGCAGCATGAGTTCAATCCCCGGCCAGGGAGATTTCCACATGGCGCAGCAGACCTCTCCTGCCTCGCCCGCTGCTCCCCTCAGTAGTGTACTTCAGTCAGTCTGCTGTTCTGCTTCCCACTCTGTCTCTGGTGAATTCTCTTAACCCCACACCTCTGGCCCACACCCCAGTTCTTGTATGCATAAATAATTAAAAAAAAAAAAAGAATGCCAAGGTGGTGACAGCAGGACATTAGACCAGGTGTGGGGTCCTTCTAAACACAGGGTCCTTGCAACCAAACATCCGAGCACAAGCCCTGCCCCCATCCCAGGCCAGACCAGAGCCTTGGCCTGGCCCAGAGCAGGTGCTGTCTCCGTGCGATAGAGTGAAAATGCCATCTGACGTTGAGATAGTGTTTTCTGATTTCCATCTGGAACTTTATTTTATCCTTCTCATAGAGCAAAAACATCAACCCTGTTTTATATAATTGAGGACGGTGAGGTTCCAAGACAGGGTGTGTCCTGCCAGAGCTCACCCACCTCATGAACTGCAGAGCTGGACCATGAACACAGGCCAGCCTGGTGCCTTGTGCCCTCTGGGTCCCCAGGGAGGATGGGAGAACTTGGCCCCAAGGGACCAGCTTCGTCAACAAGGCCGCAGCCCAGAGAGAGAGCAGTAGCGACTGGGAGTGGCCCCTCCCTCTGGGACAAGCCACATAAACAACTGGTTCCCTGGGCACCCTGCTGCACAGAGAAGGGCTACGAGAGGATGAAAGGTCACCCCTGAGTAAGCACTGACTGAGGGCCACAGGCCCAGATGCACACTCTGGAAATTGGACCCAGCCACCTCTGCTTCAAACCCTACAGGGGCTGCCACTGGCCTCAGCAGGCTGGTAGCCCAGGGAGGCCAGGCCTGGCTGTGCTGCCCACTCTCTCCCCTCTCTCTCCCACCTCTGCCCTCCCCCACCACACCAGGCGTGTTTTCACTTTCACCAAGGCCGTACACACTGTTCCCTTCTTTCCCTCTCAACTCCTAGTCACCAGCTTCCTAAATCCCTTCCTTGGAACACAGTGTATTTACTGCTCCAGGCCTTCTCCCAACTGGAATGTAAGCTCCCTGAGGGCAGGGCCTGCCCGGCTCATAGAGCTTCAGTATATTAGGTGCCTGGAGGCTGAATGCACCTCCTGCTACAAAGGCAAGAGGGCACTGCACTCTCTCCCCTTCTCTCTAGCCCTGCCCAACTCTCCTTTTCTTGCCCACCTGCAGCTCCACGTGTGAAGAGCCCTTGCAAGGGAAGAGAATCATTATTCAGTGTGCAGTTTCCTCCTGCCAGCTCTGGGCTGAGTTCTGAACATCCAGTTACTACATCAATCCTTCAAGCATCTTCCAGGTAGGGCAACAGCGGTATACATTATTCCTGTTTTCCAGAAAAGACTGAGGTATGGGAGTTGAGGCCACCTACCTGAAGAGGTAATAGAGTCTGGAAGTGGAAGGTGCGGGATTTGAACTCAAGTCTGTCTGATGCCCAAGTAGCTGGTGTCCTCTCTGCCCCTATGAGTCACCACCCCCAGACAGCTCACTTGTTTCTAACCTGTGTCTTCGTTCACACATACCCCAGTCAGTGCAGCTCCCTTGCCAGGTCAGCAAAACACCTGGGAAGGAGACAGCTGCATGCCAGCCAGAGGCCATTGTAGAAGTCACCCCTCCTCTGGGTCAACAGAATGCCAAGGTGGAAGACATGCCCTCATGTAAGCCAAACACTAAAATGGGAGAGAGCCCCGTTGTCAGTCAAATGCTTGGACAGGAAGCTCACCCTGCACCCCAAGTCAGCAAAAGGCCAGTGGGAGACTCTTCCCAATACCCAGCTCCACCTGGGCCCAGTGACATGGGTTGGAGTGTACAGAGTCCTCCAAGGCGGTGCTCCCAGGGTGGGGTGGGGGCAGGCACAGGGACTGCTGCTGCTGCCTAGGGGAGAAGGCTGCGGCTGGGGAGTATGGGGAGTGGGACATACTCGGGTGAGAGTTCTCACATGGCACTAATGAAATCAACCACCAGGCTGCCCTCCCCCTCCCCAGGGACCCTCCAGGCTCCAGCTGATGCAATGCCCAGGCCAGATAATTGTTTTCTTCCCTCCTTAAAGGGCCAGCTTCTGTTGCAACTACAGACATCAACTAGACCCCTGACAGACTCCAAAGAGCTTAGCACCTGGCTAGGGATAGGGGAAGCCCAGGAAAGTAGCAGTTCAGCCCTGGGTTCCTTAGAGTAAAATCCAGTTAACGTCCAGAGACCAGAAGTGTCTGTGAGCAAGGAGGGAGGGGGATAAAATCGTTAAGACACAGACAGTGGATGGCCCACAGAGACCACATGCCTGAGGGAAGAGACCTCCCTCTGGGCTCCTCAGCCTGGCTCCTGCTTGCCTGTCCCTCTGGTCCTTGGCACAGAGGTTACTCGTGTGTTCAGCAGTTACCTACTGAGTTCCCCTGAGTTCTAAGCACTGTGCTAAGCAGTTCAAATCCCCCATTTCATTTACTCCTCCCTGCAGGCTTAGAAGGTGGGTCTATTTCACTAAAGGAGGCTCAGAGAGGGGAAGAGATGTCCTAAATATCACACAGCCAGAAAGTGGCAGAGGCTGGGTTTGAAGCCAAGTTTGCTGGACTCTGGGCTTCATATCATGCAGATGACTGGGTGGGTGTAGAAGCCCAGGGTTAGAGGTCCTTAAGCCAGGCACAGAGGGCAGGGAAGGGGTCTGTGAGCCCTAAACAAGCTCTTAAGGGCACGCTTGGTTTAAACACAGGTTTCACAAGCCCTCCCCAATTCCCCCCCCCCAAAAAAAAAATGTCCCATTAGGCTGCCACACACCACCAGGGACAACTGGCAGCTGCCTGATTACAGACTAATGGGTGGCTTGGCAGCAACTGAGGGGCTAGCTAGTTAACTCCTTTGTGACCAGGCCTGTCCCAGAAAGACCCACTCTTCACTACTTCAGGGCCTAAAGTCAATGAACCTAGACTTAAGAAGTCATTATGGACAGGGGACAAGATCAAAGAGGCAGCAGCCTTTCTTCCCACATGCAGACAACATCCCTGGGGCTGGAATTGAACACCTACATTCACCCAGGCTCCCCAGCCCTAAAGGGCCATATCCAAACGGCCCGAGGTGGCAGTGCCAGCAACCTATGTTATGTGGCCTTGAGTATAGCATTGCCCACTCCATACAGGACCACAGGAGCTATGGGCCTTTCCTGAATTTCCAGATCCAGGATACTCGGACAAACCCACTCTTCAGGGGCTGGGTTATCTAGAGAAGATGATGGGGACAGCGGTCCAGGCAGTCTGGAGGCCAGCCTGCAAAGATACCCTCCTCCCACTGAAGGAGAGGTTGCCCACCAACGTGGTGCCTGGTGCTGAGCCTTCCTGAGCCTGGACTCTTCGTTGTGGGTTGACCAACTGCCTTCACCAGCTTCATAGAAACCCTCCAGTCCCACCCTAGGGCTGGAGTGGGCACCACCCCTCTTCTATCATAGGGTGGGGGGGATCCTCTGGGTCCCACAATAGTGTCACATTGGGAGGAAAGAGTGGCTGCTTTTCAACCAGGGCATGGGCAGGAGGGAGAAAGGCAGGCTGCTTTCCAGCTCCCTTTCCAGGAGGGATTTTAAGCACTTTCCAAAAATGTCATGCGAGGCAAAGCTCTTGAAGCCCAGGGCCCCAGGTGCTGTGAGCATCAATCAGCAAAGAACTCAAGACTCTGGGGCTCCCAACCCCATTTTCCAGGCTTCCCCAAACATACTCCCCACCCCCAAAAACCCCTCCCCTATCTCGGTCCCCCACCCCAGAGCCATCATCCACCCTGAGCCCGTGCCCCGTCCCCCCCCCACCCAACACCCAGACCCTGCACACTCAGATCCCTACGTGGCGCCTCACGGCCAGAGCACTCCCCACCCCCCGACCCCCAAGACTGCCGCAGCCCCCTCCCCACATCCACTCTTAGGCAAGCAGGGCCTACTGACTTACCGAAAGGTGGGGTCGGGGTCCAGACAGGGAGGGGTCTCTGTTGGCCGAGGGGGCGCCTCAAGGCGGGGCAGGTTGCTGCCCCGCGACCCCGCCCCGCGGACCCGGCGGTAGGCGCGGCCCGGTGCCAGGCGGGCGGCGGACTCCGAAGAGGTAGGGACGCGGGGCGGGGAGGGGCGGCGAGAGAGGCTCACGGGGGCATCGCCCGCCACCGGGCCGGGCAGCTCCGCTCCGCCCGCCTGCACTGCCGGCTCCGCAGCCGCCACCGTTCTCAGCCGCCGCGGGGTGCAAAGCCTAAGCCCTGGCTGGCGGGAGACGAAGAGGGAGGCGGGGCCTGACGAGGGCGGGGCCCCTGCTGGGAGGGAGGAGCCACTGGAAGAGGCGGGGCCAACTGGGGCAGGGCCTCTGGTGGTGGGCGTGGCCTAGGGGAATAGGGAGAGTCTGGATTTGCCTGGTTGGGGGCCTCCTATGCTAATAAGGCCTAGAAGGGGCGGGGTCTAATGGAAGCCTCAGGTTCCTTCAGGTCCCTAGAGAATGCTTAAGTCCCACTCTAACTAGGGCCCCCTCACCATCACCACGTCTGTTCTTTTTCATCCATCCTTCTCTTTGGGCCACCTCCCAAGATTTCACTGGCACCGCAGTATCCCTGCCTAACCCTGTACTAGATCCTAGAACGTCAGATGGCGAGAGAAGGGGAAATGATTTACAAACATCAAATCCAATTTACAGATGGAAACACTGAGGCACAGAAAGGAGAAAAGACTTGCCAAAATCCCTGCTATGAAGAAGGTATGATGCCCCTTTCAGACAAAGGGCAAAGGAATAGAGACCCAAGTTAACCTCCCTCCCCTGCCTTCTCCACTTCTAGAGCAGCAGTTTTCAACATGGGGCAGTTTTGTCCTCCAGGGAGCACTTGACATGTCTGAAGACATCTTTGGTTGTCAAAACTGGCTGTTGCTACCGGCATCTAGTGAGAAGAGACTAGGGATGCTGTTAAATATCCTGCAATGCACAGGGAAGCCCCCACACCAAAGAATTATCACACCCAAAATGTTAATATGCCAAAGTTGAGAAACTCTGTCCTAGGATCTGGCATCTCCCTAAATGATCTTCCAAATGGGGTCCCTGAGACCTTGGGTTCCTTGGTAGCCTGGCGCTTGAAGGGGATGCTATAAAGTCTTCCCTAGGGTCATGCCTGCCCCATCTTTCTGTGTTTAACATTACTTAGCTGGTCAATTCCATGTTGGGCTTCCTGCGTTTTTAATTTCATTCACTAACAGAGGGGACAATATTGTTGATATTTGCCTTCCTAAGTGTTTGCTAGAGGCAGGTGAGATAAGTAATCTCCCTGCTGAGAGATGGATTAAAATGTGAATGAAGAGTGGAAAGTGTGGAGGAAAATGAAAATTATTGAGATTAAATGACGCTTCTGGGGTTAGCTAGCTGTAATCTTTTACCTACTCTATCTCACCCCTTTTCACCTGGCCTGTGAGAAGGGTAAACTGAAGACTTAACAATGTGGGGACCCTGGGCCTCCCTGGTGGCACAAGGGGTTAAGTCTCAGCCTATGAATTTGATCCCTGGCCAGGGAGATTCCCACATGGCGCAGCAGACCTCTCCTGCCTCGTCCGCTGCTCCCCTCAGCAGTGTACTTCAGTCAATCCACCTGTTCTGCTCCCCACTCTGTCTCTGGTGAATCCTCTCACCCCCACACCTCACCTCTGGCCTGCACCCCAGCTCTTGTATGCATAAATAAATCAATCTTTAAACAAAAAAAACAATGTTGGGGCCCCGAGTGGGTCCCACAGCTCACCAGGGGTAGACTGGGACTCCTAATTAAACATTTGTTACTATCTGCTCTATAGCAGGTCTAGAACTAGGGTGTGTGTTATAAAACAGTTGCTCTGAAACAGTAAGGAGGATTAGATTAGAGGGGTCAAGGTGGAGACAAGGGAAGTAGCTGGTAGAAAGATGGGGAGAGCAGAACCTGTAAGGATGTGGAGAAGCAGGGAGGAATCCGGGTTCTCCTGTGCCCCTCTCATGCATCCCATCACAGAGACATGTAAACCAGGACTCCTTTTGGAATCATGTTTCCTTTGCACATCTGATGAAAATTTGGACTTGTCCTGCAGAAATGTGCAAAATGTATACTTTTCATATAATTTCAGGGACTCCAAACCACTATATTGGCTTTGGGAAGGGTTAGGTGGGATGGACTTGATTCTTAAGGACATGTAGAAGAATAAGCATATGGAATTTAAAAATCTAGAAAAAAAAGTAATGGAAATTGCCTTATTGGATATGAAAACATATTATAAAGTCAATGTATTTGAAGCAGTATGGTACTAAAGCAGAAGTAGACCATCGAATGGAACAAAATGAAATGCAGACATGGATCTGACCACACAAGGGAACTCATTGCACGATAATGATACACTGGGGTGGGGGGGAGAGGAATGTAGGCCCTTCAAAAAATGGATGGAATAAATGTCAAATCATTTGAGGAAATAAAAGGAAGCTATGTCCTTAGGTGACACCAAGATAAATTCCAGGTGGAGCACATATTTGAGTAACATCATAATGTAATGCATGTTTTAATAAGTTTGGAAATGGAAAAGACTTTCTAAGTATGATAAACCTAGAAGCCAAAGGGGAAACATCGATCAACTATAAAATCGTATAGTGTCCAAACTCATGTTTGAAAAACAAATGACAAACCAGAGGGTATAAATCCCAGTGCCCTCCATTTTTGCCCCCTCTGGCTTCCTGCCTCTCCCCTAAGTTGAGAAGAGACCAGCCCTGGACTGTAGGAGTCAGGCGAGCCCAACCCATCGAGGAGGCTTCTCCCGAGCCGAGCCGCCCAGGCCAGCAGCCTCCACATGTTCAGGGGCCGGGAAGCCCTCGAAATCCCAGCCGGGCCATCTGGGTCCACAGCAGGTGTCTTCGCAGAGCGGGAGCGAATCGGCCTGGAGGCTGCTCACCGCTTCCCTCGAGCGACCATCCTAGGAACTGCAACCCTAGTCCCTGCTGGTGCAGCTTCCCGAGTTAAAGGGAGGAATTTTTTCTTAAGATAAATTACAACAAATTTTTTAGCGAGCTAACCACGTTCCACGCATTGTACTGAACACCTAACGGAGTATTTAATTTGGTCTCACAGTAACTGTTTTAGGTCCACTGTATTACCATCTCCATTTCACAAAGATGAGAAAACTGAGGCCTAGAGAGCAGCTGCTTGTCCAATCTCTAAGGAGTGGTATCAGGATTTAATGTCCAACTCTTGATCCTACTCTTTTTTTTTAAAGATTTATTTATTTATGCATACAAGCTGGGGTGTAGGCCAGAGGTATGGAGTGGAGAGAGGATTCACCAGAGACAGAGTAGGGCGCAGAATAGGCAGATCTACCTAAATACCCTGCTGAGGGGATCAGCGGGCAAGGCAGGAGAGGTCTGTTGTGCCATGTGGGAAGCTCCCTGGCGGGGTATCGAACTTGTGCTGCAGTGGCTCTGGATAGCTTCATAGTGCTGAGACTTAACCTGTTGCACCACCAGGGAGGCCCCCTTTTATTTTAAACAAATATTTATTTATTTTTTGCATAGAAGAACTGGAGTGTAAGCCAGATGTGCGGGGGGTGAGAGCATTCACCAAAAACAGAGTGGGGAGCAGAACAGGCATATCTACTGAAATACACTCCTGAGGGGAGCAGCAGAGACAGGAGAGGTCTGCTGCACCATGTGGGTCAGCTCCCTGGCTGGGGATCAAACTCAGGCCACACCAGTGATAACACTGGAACTTAGCCCCTAGGCTACCAGGAAGGCTCCCTGCTCACATCCCACCGCAGCCTGTCCTGTGCTAGTGCTCTCCCTTTGCTGTCCAGTTCCCACCCCATGCGCCTGGTGAAAGCTCTCTTCTACTCCAGGCTCGGCCCGGGAATCATCTCCTGGAAGTCCACTGCTCTCCCTGGTGAGCCCCGGCCCTCACAGGTGTATAAAAGCACAAAGTGAGGCAGGCTTTGTATCAGAGCCCTGCTGTGCCCTTTACCATGGGGAACCACTCTCTGAGCCTGTTCCCACATGCGTAACTGTAGTGCCAACTTCACAGGGAGCCTAAAGATTAAACTGGAAATGTATGGAAAGGCCTAGCCGTGATTGAAGCCGAGCACTCAGTGGGTGCTGCTATCACAGGGTTTACCCTTTTTCTAAAGGACTCTTGTATTCTAATTCTTCCCCTGCCTTTATCTTCACTCTACCATAATCTCCTTGGGGCAGGGAGGAGGGGGTCAGGAGAAGGAAGAGGAAGATCTTCATGAATGACATATAATAGATATCAAGGCATGTCTGCTGCATAAATGAAGATGAAATCTAAGCCAACTGTTCTGGGCAGGAAATCTGGAGCCTCAGGCCCTAGTCACATGGCCCCAGTGATGGCACAGTGCCTACCTAGCCCACATGCACTTTGAAGAAAAGCTGCCTGGACCACAAACCCTGTTGGGGCCGAGCTTTAGACCACTAGGTCCCTCTACCCTCTAGACTTGGGCAGGGGGGGGCCAACGCAGTCAAGGGTTACCATTTCGCATGTTACCTAGTGACCTCTAACAGCCTAGCACAACAATTCAAGGCAGCCCAACTAGAGCGTCACTTGAACCCCAGATCAGAAAGAATTTGCCGGATGTCAAGAAACAAGCGCTCCTTGGTCAGTCTCTTGGTGTGAGCTGGGATAAGAGGGAACAGAGATGAAAAGGATTCAAAGCAGGTTGGTAAGAGGAGAAAGGAGCATCCTGGCCGAGATGGGGAGGGTGTGAGGAAAGGGGGAAGGGCTAAATGGAATAGCCCCAGACCTGCCTCATTCCTGCCAGTCCTCCATTCCAGTTCTTCCAAGAAACGCCTCTATCTGAGCTGGATTGAGAGGTTTCTGTTCCCTGTGGCCCAGGCGAGCCTGACTCTACTTGTTGTGTTGGCAAGAGTCTGTCCCTCCAGCTCTCAGTTTGACTAGAGCGTCTCTAAGCTTCTCCCCAGGTCGATATTCTCTTTGAACACTGAATAGAGAGAATGTTTTTTAAGTTGTTGGCAACTGCATTCAGTACTAGTTACAGAGTGCCATAACATCCTGGCTCCCAAAATAGCTTGGTGACTGGTTAAAGAGCCTGTGGGAGGATCCAACACACACCTGGCTTTGAACTTGAGCCCTGCTGTTACAAGCCCCTCCTCCTTCCACCGCAGCCTTTGTTAATCACAAAGGAACTGAGGAACCAGGACTGGTGTTTCTCCGTGTCTTTTGGCTGCTGAATGCCCACCTGCCCCTTTAACACTTTCTTGAGCCCACTTCAGCATATCAGAGGATTCCAGTGCCAGGCCTGCTCCAAAGAAGGTGTCACTCCAGCAAGAATCTGAACAAAGAAAGTTTTTCCTTTGGTGTTAAAGATTTCCTGCCTTCCAGCTGTTTGGCTCTCAGCCTGTGCCCTGCCTTCATCCTCTAAGCTAACAACTATGTTGATAATAACACTTCCTTGCTTTTGTATAGTGCTTTGTTCTTTTTAGAGCCTTTTCATGCTTGTTATCTTATTTGATGCTCACAGAAATCCAGGGAAGATGAGTGTAAAGGAGGGGTCGAGGATAATACATATTATTTCTGCCATCCCATTCACACCCTTAAAACAATTTTTTAAAAATTAGAAAAGTTACTCCTCTGCTTTTGTTTAAACAGATGGAAATACTGAGACTGAGCTTGATTAAGTGACTTGCCTAAGATCACAGAGCAAGTTAATGACTGAGTTGGATCTAGAAAGTTTCCAATCTTGGGTCACAGGTAAGCATGATGTGCACCACTTTGAAAAACACTGGCCATGGCAAGGGACCTCTGGGAGAAGAAGTGTTCTTGGCACTGCTGCCCCTTTGAGGCCACCAGGAGTCATTCACAACCTGACCCCTCCAGTCCCTATAGACGTGGCTATCCCATTGTGCTTGGGCAGCACCAGGAGCCCAGAGAAACAAACCAGGTTAGATGGAAGGGTTTAAGAACTGTTGCTCGTGTGTAAGCCAGGATAAATGGCATTGGAAGAGTTGGTTTTGGAAGAGTTAGTTTTCTTGTTTTTATTATAGAGCACTTGGTGGTAAGACAGGAAAGGTTGAGAATCATTTGTCTACAAGCACCTCTAAAAAGGAGGAAGCAGGGCTAATAGTCTCCCTTTCTAAACTCCCTCTGCCAACAGGGACAGCCTTTCCTGGCCCCTCTGGTTTACTGAGGTTCTCCCATCTGGTCACTCCAGAGCTCATCCTTCCCATAATGCAGAGTCAGGTTCTCTCGGGAAGCCAGCAATAGGTGCTCCATCACACAGTTTAATAGTTGGGGTAGATTAGGATACAAAAGGTGGAGGAGGCTGTGTCTGTGCTTTCTCTGCCCTTGCTCCTTCGTCAATGCCCAAGCAGAGAGCTTGTGGTCTCACCTAGCCCAACAACTGCAAAACTGCAAATAGCACAACTGGGAATTTAGTCATGGCAGTCAGCTTATCCAGAGGTGAGAGCAACACTGTGTTGGGTGGGGCGGACACCTACATATGCAAACAGAAAATATGCTTGGAATTTCAAACAGAGGAAATTCACTTCAGAGAACTGGTTAGAAATGTGTTGGCTTGAGGGACTCCCTGGTGGCACAACAGGTTAAGCGCAACGCTGTCAGCGGAGCTGTCAGCGACTGCGGTGTGAGTTCGATACCCGGCCCAGGAGATTGCTACATGGGGCATCAGACCTCTCCTGCCTCGCCTGCTGCTCCCCTCAGCAGTGTATTGCAGTTGTTGCGCCTGTTCTGCTCCCCACTCTGTCTCTGGTGAACCCTCTTACCGCCCCGCACCTCTGGCCTGTACCCCAGCTAGTATGCAAAAATAAAATAAATCTTTAAAAAAAGGAAAGAAATGTGTTCGTTTGAAGGAACAAATGGGTAAAGTGAGACAAAATAGAAATGATTGCAGCAGGAAGCTACCACCACCCCTAGGCCTGGAAGATCAAATGAAAGAGTGTTATTAAACCAGAAGTGCACTTGCTGCAGACACTACTGGAGCAGTGTTTTTGAAATGATACTGTTGGGGGAACTGCAGAGACCACTGGAATCTACAGCTACTCACTGCTGCCCCTCCAATACTGCTGACACTGCTGGAGCCTGTGGTGGTAGCCCAGCACCGCTAGAAGTGCTGACAATCCCTGAATCCATGACCACCAGATGCTGCCAGAGTCTCCAGCAAATGCAGAGGAAAAGTGGCTTTGCCTCTCCTGTTGCCATCCTGTTTCCATTCATACAATTTCCCACCTGTATTTCCCAATAGCTGAATCTGGCAGGAGCCTGCTAGCAAGGGGTATCTGGGAAATGTAGTTTTCAGGAGCCAGCACTATTCAGTACAAAGCAGAAGGAAAAGCTAGAGTGAAGCTCAGAGCAAACAGGTAAAATGACCAGCATAAATGCTATTGAAACTTGCAACTAAGAAAACGGGAATGATGGCTACTTATGGATCCTCTGGCTCAAGAGCTCCAGAAGAAATTTCCTGTTTCTCCTATATTTCACAATTTAGGAAGCCTTTACCTACCTTAATTTGGGTGATGTGTTCATTTGTTCAGAAACTATGACCTGTCTTACCAAGATTTCCTGGCAAACAAGGCCTAAAAAAGGAAAAACTGCCTGTAGGATGCACAGTCTCAGGGCAGTGAGAATAAAGGGAAAGGGAAGCAGGAAAAGATGGGGCGGCAATGCAAGGTGATGTTTGCATCGCATCTTCACAACAAGCCATGAAGATTCATGTGGTCATGTGGAATATCCCTGGACAGTCTGGATGGAGAAATTAGATCCAGCCCATCAGAATGACATATGGAGAATGCATTGTTGTATTCTGCTGCTTCTTGTCTCTTGTCCATTGATCATTTGACCCTATTGGTAGTTAAATCTGTCTAAGTTTAGGTTGCTTCACTGGCCCCTTCAGCAGCTGCTCAGGGGTCAGATAACATGCAGAGAGGGTCTGGGTGTCAACAGGGTCTGGAAGTCACAGAAGGCTGCAGTCAGTGTTGTAACCAGAAGACCTCAGGCAGCAAAACTGGGAGGCCTTGCTCAGAGCTGGTTAGCCATGTCTGCAGTGAGGTAGACCAAGTAGCTAGTGGTCTAGGACCCAAGTAACACTGAGTGATGCTCAGGAGGCACAGGGTCAGGATGTGGGTATCATCACGATTTGTCATAGTGGGTCACCTGCTTACCCGTTCGGCTGATAGGATGTAGGAGGTACCATGAGAAAAAGTACCTCATTCTCCCTCTCATGACAGTTCAGGTCCTCGGCAATCAAATACCAACACAAGATTAAATGCAAGGAATTTATTATGGAAACGTCTATGAGAGAAAAGGAGCTGGGGGAGACTGAGAGAGAACTGCCAGAGAGTGATGCAGGCAGGTCTGATTCTAAGTGAAGGAGTGAGGTGAGAGTTAGAGGTAAAAGTGTCTTAGACTGAATGAAGGTTTTTTTTTTTAAAGATTTATTTATGCATATAAGCTGGGGTACAGACCAAAGGTGTGGGGCGGCGAGAGGGTTCACCAGAGACAGAGTGGGGAGCAGAACAGGCAGATCGACGGAAACACACTGCTGAGGGGAGCAGCGGAAACACACTGCCGGCGAGGCAGGAGAGGTCTGCCTCGCCATGTGGGAATCTCCCCAGCTGGGCATCAAACTCCTGTCGCCACTGCCAACAGCTCCATAGCGGGGCGCTTAACTGCTGCACCAACAGGGGGGCCCTGAAGTTTTTTTTAAGATTCATTTGATTTATTTATGCATATAAGAACTGGGGTATAGGTCAGAGGTGCGGGGGTGGGGGTGAGAAGATTCACCAGAGACAGAATGGGGAGCAGAACAGGTGGATCCAATGACATACACTGCTGAGGGGAGCAGAGGACAAGACAGGAGAGGTCTGCTGCGCCATGTGGATTAGCTCCCTGGACGGGGATCAAACTCAAGCCCTGGTAGCTGCTGATAGCTTGACAGTGCTGAGACTTAACCCCTTGCGCCACCAGGGAGGCCCCAGACTGAATGCAGTTTTAAGGAAACTTGGGCACGGTCATTGAGGAATCTTTGATCCCATGTCATCCATAAGAAGAACATCATATATCTCAGGAAAAAGCTTGTCCTAAAATCACAGCATTGCTCTGTCATTGTCCAGGTACAGCTTTGGAAAATTGAGGCCTGGTTGTGAAGGGCAATGAAATTTCAAAGCTTAGCATGGATTTCAGAACCCAGTGGCTGGCTGTTGGTGAATTACACTTCCCCCATTTGGAGAAGTACATTCAGATGGTCACACCCCCTCCTACTCCTGTACTACATGCAGATGAAGAATGATTCTATAATCTGAAAAGAGAAAGAAAGAAGAGTGCCATTGCTAGTTCAAAGGGCAAGGGTGCTGAACAAGACAACAAATGCTCCCCACCACAGCTTAGTGACCCACTGGAACTCAAGCGCTACATGACCAAACCTGAACTTAGGACTTCCCCATGCTCTGGAGAGTTCAGAAGTCTTGATTAGGAGACTACCCTCCTCCCAAGGATGAAACCTGGGAGTAATATTAAACACCTTTATTTCTCTTGCTTTTCATCCCTGCAAGAGCCAATCAATTGTCACTCCTTCTACCCCACATTGGCAATACAGTCTCTGCACATGTATCCTCTGGGCTCGTTACTGACATGTTGGTGCTCTAATTACATCTTGCCTACAAGAAAATGGAAGTATCCAACTGGTCACTCTGAAGTCCTACTCCATCCTATTTTCTTTGCCATTGTCTTTAAACACAGTTTTGTCGATGTCATTCCCTTTGTAAAAACTTCTGTCATTGAGAATGTAAAATAATGCAGCTGCTGTAGAAAACTGTATGATGGTTACTAAAAAAAATAAAAACATAATTCTGTGTGCTCTAGCAACTTCACTTCTGGATATCTACCCCAAAAGAACTGAAAGCAGGAACTCAAAAAGTTATTTCTACATCATGTTCACAGCAGTATTACTCATAGTAACCAAAAATTAGAAACAATCCAGATATCCATTGATTAATTAGATAAACAAAATGTGCTACTCAGGATAGAATATTTTATTCAGCTATAAAAAGAAATTTTGGTATATGCTGCAACAGGAAGCATGAAAACATTATGCTAAATGAAATAAACCATATACAAAAGGACAAATATCATGATACTGATACCGGGCAAATGGGGCTTTAAAATTGGCCAAAGGCAGTGCCCAAATTGCTTACCGGTCACTATCTTGGTTCTGCACCCATGCGCACAATTGCTAGACTACTCAGGCTTAGGAAACAATAACAGTGGGATTTATTTAACAAACAGGGAAAAGCAAAGAGTTACTAAAGTCAACATATGGCCGTTAACCTTACTTAAAGCAATGTCCAGTCCTTTAAGTCCCAGAAAAGTAACAAAGGTGGCGTCTTTCTGCCACTGCTGATGTGGCGCTCCTCTTCCAAACAATAGGTCACGTTTCCAAAATGGCATCTTCCTTCTTCTGCAGATGTGCAAAAATCAGAATGTAGGCCAGGTTCCAACTCATGAGGACGATACAAAACACAACTGGAGATGCTCCTGGAACTGCCATGGTGACCCAGCATAGCACCAGTCCAACAACACTGCAAACAGCAACTACAGCAGCCAGACGGCCCAACAGACTCCACTGATTTTAGAAGGCGCCTGCTTCGGGCCTCTGCCTTCTTCCTTCAGCTGCAGTAAAGGCAAAATTGGGGGCAGTTTCCATAGCTTGGCTACTTGCAAAGCCTCCAAAGTCCCTGGCCCCAAAGTCACTGAAGATTCCAAAAACGCTCAATCTATATCCCGGTGGCTCAAAACTTCTGGTGTCTGATTTCCAAACTCTCAATCTTGGCGGCTACAT
The DNA here is from genome assembly GCA_004024925.1 of Scalopus aquaticus. NCBI lineage: Eukaryota > Metazoa > Chordata > Mammalia > Eulipotyphla > Talpidae > Scalopus > Scalopus aquaticus. The sequence goes on from PVIJ01011911.1 coordinate 50,623, forward strand.
TTTCTGCCTCGCCCGCTGCTCCCCTCAGCAGTGTGTTTCCGATTCCTCTATTCCTACATCAGGGTGACTTTGTCCTCTTCCTTCAGCATGGCAACTGCTGCTTCTTTTTCTTCATCATGGCGACTCATTCCTCTATTCCTACATCAAGGCGACTGATTTCTCTATTCCTTCAGCATGGCGACTACTTCTATTTCTCTATCACGGCGACTAAATTCCCTTTCTCCTTCAGTCCCTTTTATTTCTCATCAAAATGTCCACCCCAACTGCAAAACTTAGCATTTTCCCTGGGGCTATTCATTCTCATCAGCAAAACCCTTCCAGGGGGCACCAACTTTACTGGACTTTGGACTCAGCCCGGTTAGGATACCACTTACAGGAGATATCTAGGATAGTTAAATTCAGAGACAGAAACTAGCACAGAGGTTCCCAGAAGCAGGGGGAGGAGAGGTTGGGGAGTTATTGTTTAATAGAACAGTTTCAGTATGGGAAGGTGAAACAATACTGGAGATCCATGGTGGTGATGGTTGTAAAACAATGTGAACACATTTAATGCCACTGAACGGCACACTTAAAAATGGTCAAACAAATCAAAAACACTTCCTTGCGAATCCTTCCTGAACGCCTTCTCTATTTCATTCTAAGTGTAAGTAATCTCTCATTTTTTTGAACTCCACAGCACACGAATTGTCTCCCTGTACTTAACTATTTTTCTTTCTGGAATGAGATAGGGAGGTATAGCTTAACGTAGTCCAGCTGGCTGTCTACACCGCTAAAACCATAAGGAAATTACCATCATCTGAGAGCTGGTCTTCAACCTTGTAAACTCAGAAGCCTGATTTTAATAGTAAGCAAAGAGTTGGAACATCTGGGGGTAGGGATGTGTGTGAGGGTTGGGCCTTGTTTTCATCAAGTCACAGAAACTGTTAATTATATAAGACAAAATCCAATAATTAATTTACAGTGAAAAGTGAAAAAAAAAAAGGGGGTTCTCCAGGTGGTAGATCACTAAATTCTGCCTTTTTAGGCAAGGCATTGATAGGCAATCATAGAATCACACCAGGAAAGCATGGTGAAGCATTTCTTACCTGAGGGAGCCTGGAATATCCTCACCCACTTATAGTGATGATATAGACTAGAAAGTCCTATTGCTCAGGTTGGCTTGACTGAGACAGAGGTTAGGGGGCAATGCTAGTGTTTGCCTCTGTGATTGCCTTGCTTGGTGCTGTCATGGTTGGTTAAGTTCTTTGGTTCATAGACTCTTTCTTCTAACAGGATACAGAACAATTAGTTGATAGGATTGATTAGGCTTCCATTTATTTAGTTACAATTACATCTGCCTCTTGAGATACCTCCTATGTGCCCTGGATCAGAGTTTACTTTGCTTTTTGATTATGCTTAGACAAGCTCTTGGCTTCCTCAAAGATAGTTAATTTCAAAGCTGGGTAAGTTATGTTGTAGTAATAAACAACTAAAGCTTTGTTTTTGTTGAGTTGTGTGAGTTCCTTGTAAATTTTTGTTATTAGTCCTTTATCAGATGTATTGTGTGCAAAAATCTTTTCCCAGTTGGTAGGGTGTCTGTTAGTTTTGGTTAATGTCTCTTTTGCTGTACAGAAGCTTTTTATTTTGATGTAATCCCATCTGTTTATCTTGTCTTTCACTTCCTTCGCTTTGA
>PVIJ01011912.1:0-52423 GCA_004024925.1 Scalopus aquaticus
ATATCGAATGGTTTCACTTATAACAGGACTATAGGGAGGCCAGGTGGGAGAGAGACACTCAGCGGTGGGGGAGGGGGAAGGGGAGGATAAGGGCACAAAATGGAAGAGAGGAGAATACAGGGGACCATGGAGATGGATCACGGGTGAATTGGTGGTGGGCTGCCCAAGGGGAATACAAAATGTAAAAGACACAAATAACCATAAAAAAAATGGAAAAAAAAAAAAAAGAATACCACCGATGCAAATACTTTGCATTAGCATGACAATAAGAGATAGTGTCCCACATTTTCATGCATTCATTCTCTTCAGGAATGGAAGAATGTGTAATGTTAGCTTCCATTCCCTTAGTGTTTGTTTTAATAGAAAACATGACTCCAAGATTCTTAATGAAAAATACTATCTTCACTTAGAATAATATTTTAGAAAATATATCAAGTGTGTACTAAATTACGTATGCATTTTTAGCAGAGAGTATCCAAAATGAATTGATAAATGTAGCCCACTGCTTCTACAGAAGTATTTAGAAATGCTTGGTTAGTCATTAAGTATAAAGTGCTTTGAAAATACTCTGAAAGATACAAAGGAATTGTGACTATGATTTATCTTCTATGTGACTGTATCACAAATCCATTTGATTTCAGACTTGAAATTTTCCTAACACTTCAAAATAGTGACAATGACAGCATCATCTTAGAAAATGTAACAAAATAATGACATGGTCAGTATATTCAATATGACATCAGAGGAAGTCTGTGCCAAACAAATAAGAAAGTGTACTGTATAAAGCAGAGACATCCTTACTGATTCATGACCAAGATAGAGCTGAGACTATGTAAAACCTAGTATTTCAAGAGCTTCTTTGATTACATTGGTCAACAAATTTTTACAAAAGTCATGTTACTGAAATAAAATTGGTCATTTCCTATCAATTTGTATGTGCTTAACACGAATATGACAGTCAAATTCTAATTTTGGCTCTGTTTTTTTTTTGTTATCTGCACTAAGTTGATGTTTACATCACGAAATACAAGCCAATAGTAGTAGACCTATGGTTAATACCTGTAAAAAATCAAGTCATAGACTACTTCTTAGATTTCTTCACTTGTCTCTTGCACAGCTGTTCAGGAAGAGAATAGATGGCAGGTGGTTTCCAGTGTGCTAAAGCACAGCCTTAAGATTCAGTTTCGAAGAGTCTAGAAATAATCTCCATTCTTGTGGGTCATGAGTGATGAATGCCTTAGAAATCACTCATGACCCACTAGAATGGAGATTATTATTTCTAAGGCATTCATGAAGCCCTCAATATCAGATCCGAATACCAGAGTACTTTCCTTTCTGAAGAAAGGCTCCAACTGCTGGTGGCACTTTTGATATAAGGTAATTGTGACATATTCTTCTAGAAGATTCCATCATTGGAGTCTTGATCCTAGCACTTCTGCCTTGTTCTTGGATAAGTCCAAATCACGAACCAGGTCATTTAGTTCTTCCTGTATTAGTCTGTGTGGGGTTGATGATATACCACAGTGAAAATCTGGATCACTGTATGCTGATGGAAGGGGAGAACAGGTTGGCCCACCCTTGTCCTCATCAGATGAATCAAGAGAATATTCTGCTGGAGGTTCTGGATTAGGAAGTCCCTCACCATGTGGAACTGGTCTCAATGCAGACAGAATGTTTGGGTAGACTATTCGCGACTTCTTTTGCTTCATTATTCCACTGGAAAAAGGAGGAACCAAGCAGAAGTAGCAGTCTTTTATGTGGTTGCTTGGCTCTCTCCACACCAAGGGGACTGCAAATGGCATTGATGGTCTTTTGCCATTGAACCACCGTGAAAGCTGTGTTGTATATGTAGCACAGCATCTATGCAGGGCCCAAGGCTTGTCTTGGTCACCAACCTTGCATCCGAAGTAAAGATGATAAGCCTTCTTCACTTGAGAAGTGATACTTTCCTTCTGGTTGGCAAATGTCACTTCCCCACAAATAGAGCAGAAATTGTCCACGCTGTTAACACACTTCTGAGGCATGACTGTTCCATAATGTGCCTAAATGGATAAAATCCTAACAGTTCTCTTGGAACAGTAGCTTAAACTGTCTTGCACAAAATCTGAAATATTTTCAATGCTCCTGACAGGGCTTTATCTAGCGCACTGCTGACGTCAGCTTACTTTAGCATCCGCCTGGCAGTAGTATTGCATTGGATCAGAAAATGATGCAATCAACTCTGGATGATGTGTGCATGATGGTATTACACATTGCGATGCAATATTACATCATTCTAGGCTGATTGAGGATGTTGTTGCTGTCCTACTGGATAAATTTACACGGCGAAACATAAAATGAATTATATGAAATAACTTCAAAATGAGAGCTAATGAAAAATTTTCAGGGTTATAGTCACGTTCAGCACACCAAGAAACTGCAGATTAGGGCCTTTTAAAGTCAGTAACGATCTCACTGTTGACAAGTGTTATAGGTGTAACATTTTCTGCCCTGACCTTTCCCTACATAAATTTCATCTACACTGAAAAACATCATTTGGACACATGCCCTGGGTATTATCAAGTATTTCTCTGATAATCTACAGGGTTGAAAATACAACTCTAACATGTTGCTACAAAGAGATAGCTGACCAAAGGATGGGGTATTCAGTCTATTGCTGGGCCCAGGTGTCAAATCATGCCCACTCCCCAACCCTCCAACCTGAGGAAGAAACATCTTGTTAAGATTTATAATTTTTCATAATTTAGTGTTATTCTTGTTAAGGTATTAGTAAAATTAAAAGCCAGTGAAAAATACTTAGGGGTTTTTTTAATCAGTTTTATTTTGCAGAAGCAAAACAATTTTATAATAGAAAAACAAAAATCACTCAAAGTGAAAACTGAATATATTCTCCAGGTAGTTCTTGCCGCAGGCCAAGTGGGGCCAGCTCTAAAAATTAAAAGTGAACTGAAAATGGTCTATATTATGCTAAAAGCAAGGACCACCAAAAATTCAGCTTCATAGGGGTTAACAAATACTTAGTTTAGGTGTACAAGCTAACCTCATCTAGAGAACAGAGGACTTTTTAAACACAAGTGTTCTGTAGGCAAATCCAGTAACAAACAAGGATTAAAAACTATAAGAAAATGCTTACTCTATTATTTCCCTTAGAGAGATAAGTTTAGTAATCCAATGGGTTGATGGCATCTGTATCTGAGTCCTGTTATTTGAGTAGACTAAGTGGTATTAACTCTAAATAGAAGAACATGGAGAATACATCGAAGGAAGAATAGCATGGTATGAGGGAAAGGTCATGTTTTTGAAAATAAAAAGAATAAGTTCAGTTTCTGGCTCTACCCACAATGGTCTGCTTTTGAGATCTCTGCCTAACTAGTCTCAAATGCCTTTAACCAACAAGGAAGGTATTGGATTAGATAATCCAATCCTGGAGATCTGTGTCTTGATGAAATTGGCAATTATCACAACAAAGGTACTCACTCAGAATGAAGAGTGCAGAGAAAAGCAGTCATTCTTGAAGAAGAGGCAGAATGTGTTTCCCTTTGGCAGGGAAGTAGTGATTCCACTGTATGTAAAGTCCTTGTGGGCATGCAGTACTGAAGATAAAGAACAACAGCTTGAAAGATTACATTTTTTAATCTATATTCATTGAGGTAATGTTGATTTACATCACATATATGTCTTAGGGGTATAGGTTTCCACCTCTACAATTGTGTGTTACTTTACCACACTGATTACCAAAGCTGCAGTAATCTAGTCCCGCTGCCCTTTGCTCCCATCTCACCATAACCCCCTTTGGTAGCCTTAGTCATAGTACGATGTACAATTCTCCATCCTGTTTTCACCTCTCCCCCTTATTTCTTCCTCCCCTTTTTCTCCTGAATACCTCAGACTTATGTTCACCTTTCAAGGTTTGCCTTTTGGGGACCTTTTGTTAGATTTCTCTATATTTCACATATAAGTGAAACCATCAGATGTTTATCTTTCTCCTTTTGACTCATTTTGCTTAGTATAATCCCTTTCAGATCCATCTGTGTTACTGCAAATGACATGAGTTTATATTTTGTGTTCACTGAGTAGTGTTCTATTGTGTGCATATACCTGATCCACTCATCTGTTTTGGAGCATTTAGGTTGTTCCCATATCTTAGCTATTGTAAGTAGTGCTGCAATAAACACAGGATTGTAGGTTTTCTTCCAGGTTAATGATTTTGTGTTCTTTGGGTAGATACCTAGGAGTAGAAGTGCTAGGGTCGTATGGCAGATCTATTTTCTATGTTTTGAGGAAACGCCACACAGCTTTCCCTTGGGGTTGGACCAGTCTACATTCCTACCAGGGTTCTGTTTTCTCCACATCCTCACCAGCACTTGTTCGTTTGTTCTTGTTTTTGTTTTTAATATGGGCCATTCTCACAGGTAGTATCTGTGTGAGGTAGTATCTCTTTGTAATTTTGATATGCATTTCCCTTTTGATAAGTGATGATGAACAAAAAGAGAAAAAAATACCTGCATACAGGAACTATATTTTTGTAATTAAGTAATTTTTCAGGCCTCCCTGGTGGCACAGTGGTTAACGGCTCCGCTGTGGGGCTATCGGCAGCAGCAATGCCAGTTTGACACAGGGCGGGGGAGATTCCCACATGGTGGGGCAGACCTCTCCTGCCTCGCCCACTGCTCCCCTCAGCAGTGTATTTTCCACGATCTGCCTGTTCTGCTCCCCACTCTGTCTCTGGTGAACCCTCTAGCCGGCCCACGCCTCTGGCTTGTACCCCAACATTGTATGCATAAATAAATCTTAAAAAAAAAGTAATTTTTCATCCGCTTTCAACATGGCATACATGTTTTATGACATGTTTCTATGTCATATTGCACTTGAATCATTGATTTTAGCATTAAAAATTCAAAGGAACATGCTAGCAACTAAAAAAACAGTTTGAAAGACTGAGTTTAAATTTGGCTCTTCCATTTACTACTGTTTGATATAAAGTTATTCACAATTTCAGAGGCCCCCAATTTTTCCATAAGCTAGAAAAATATATCTATCTTGCAGAATTGTTGGGTTTGTAAGGACAGGGTAGGTCAATAAAAGGTTTCTCGTTTTTGGTCTAATAGAGAGGCAAGCATCCTGAGGAAGGAGATCTCCCTCTAAAGAAATAACACTAAAGTCTTCCTATAGACTATTCTAAGAATATAAATTGCTTGTTACTGAAACTAAATTGCTTGTTATATAAAACTGACTATGTTAATGATAACAATAGCAAACATTAGCAATTAAGTGATTGGTATATGCCAATACCGATCTACTTCTTTTATAATTAATTTAGTATGCAAGCATCCTATGCAGTAGTGGCTATGACTATTCCTGTTCTATAGATTAGGAAGTAGAGATCAAAAGTTTAACACTTTCAAGCACTACAATTGGATAATTTAAACTAAATAATTCAAATAAAATTTGTATGAGAAGCCGAATTTTTACTGAAAATTGAAATACCACAAATCCAATATTAATCTGACTCAAATTCCAAAGAAAATCTAAAACCAAAGATTTTCTCTTCTCTCCAAATTGCATGTGTATTAAATGAATAATCAGTTGGCTTTATTTCCCTTTTAAGCAGATTGTTGAATGGATTATCTAATGTATCTCTTTAGTTAATTAAATGAATTTCCAATTCTTTTTTTACTGGTACATGTGCTATTGTGTATGACATTTTGAATACAGTCATTACTACAATGTAATGCCATGCCAAGTTTGTTAGAAAACATGTTTGTCAACAAAAAAGACAGGAAGAGAATATTATGAGAAATTCTCCAGAATTTCCTGCCAGCAGACATCAATGTAAAAATCAAAACAGCAGCTCTCACTACTGATGTATTCCAGTAATATGTTTAATTTTGCCATGTCAAAATGCTATGTGTCATTTTCTAAAACATGTTTTTATTATATTTTAAGGCTTAGAAACAGAATTCATAGCATTCCTTTGCTTTAAAATACATACACACACACTTGCATAATCATTAGGCTTTAGCTGAATCAGTGTCTTCATTATTTTTTTAAATTGTTCTTTGTAAATTAGGGGTCAAAAACCATTGCTTCCTCAGATTATAATCTCTGGTGGAATCTTAACTGATTTGTTCTGCATTTGACTTATATTTACAAACTCAACAGGTAATTATTAAGTCCTTCTAGTGACTAGAGCAATAAGCATGAAAAAGATTAGATTCAGAGTACATGTAGAATGAAGATTAATTAAATTAGTGTATTTACTATATAAGTGCCAAATAAATAATGTTTAGGAAGGAGAAGAATTCAAAGGTAAATTAACTTTTCCTTGTGGGCAAGGTAAACTATTGTATGGTAAGGAGAAAGCCTTTCCTAATCTTTTTCTCTGGAATGGCACTTACACAAGTCAAAAATACATACTAAAACACAGAGTCAATAAAACAGAGAAAGATCCTTAAAGGTCTTTAGCTTCTCTATATAGACATGGGCATCACATTTTCAAGATGAAATGACATATTAAGAAGCATCAGTTGTTTCTCAGTTCCAAGTGTAGCATCACCCTGTGTGTTACATTTTTTTAGCTACCAAATTTCCAGTAAGTTGATAATTTGAATTCAACATCACAAACCAAATAAACAATGTATTTTTGTCACTACTACTAAAATTTACAGTAACATATCCTTCATCACCTATTTAAAAAGGCTTAAAATAGGACAATTTCAGTTATTGTTGATACCCCAGGAAAAAGTAAGTCAGTCCATTGCTAGTGCCTGGTATGTACTTAGTGAAATGCTTTGTTTTCTTAATTAAAATTGACAATTATGGGGGCCTCCCTGGTGGCGCAGCGTTTGAGCACTGCGCTGTGGAGCTGTCTGCGGCAGGCGATGCGGGTTGGACACCCAGCCGGGGAGAGTCCCACATGGTGCGGCAGACCTCTCCTGCCTCGCCCGCTGCTCCCCTCAGCAGTGTATTTCTGATCTGCTGTTCTGCTCCCCGCTCTGTCTCTGGTGAACCCTCTTGCTGCCCGCCTCTGGCCTGTACCCCAACTTGAACAACAACAACAAAAATATATATATATATATTGACAATTATGAAAAAGTCAGAGAAAGTGTTTTTCTTCACTCTAATCAAAAGTGTTACATCTTAATTTTCTAAGTAAGTTATAAAAGGACAAAAAGTAAGGCAATAAGAAGTACCAATAAAGTTTTAAAACAAATTTTGAAGTTTCTTAATATCCCTACATTAATTGTTTCAGCTTTGTGCCAAGTACATTTAATTTAAGGCACTAAGTTTCTTCCATTCCTGCAAATTAGTCAGATTCCCCTTTGTTATTTAAACATGAGTAGAATTAAGTGGACAATTAGAGAGTATTTCCTGCCTTATTTTAAAATTTATTTTAAAAAATTCAAGACAGGCTACATATAATAACTTTCCATGGTAGATTTCCAGTGGTGCTACTTTAAGGTACGTAAAATCACAGCATGTGATACTATATCAGTCCCACAGCCTTGATTTATTAGATTTATAATCAAGTTCTTAGACTATCTTCCAGGGAAATAGTGATGACTGAGAAAGTTCTGTTAGCTCATCATTTTCCTCAGTACCAATTTTCAAGAAACATGTGTTTCACTAATCTTTTGAGAGAATCTTTGCATCTGATTTGCCTTTGGGGATAATATTTACTTATTGTTTAGGAAGTATGTGAAGATTCAGACAGTTCTTCATTCTCCCAATTAAAAATAAAAGCCATGCTATGTTTAATATGGTGATGTCTTCAGGGAAATATATGTTGTCTTTAAGTTGAAACTTTTTAGAATGCTTGGATAGACATCAGTGAAAACTCCTTGCAGTTCTGTATTATAAGTGCTGTGTCTTATGGTACATTTCCAGCTGTGTTGTTTTTTAACTTTTAAATCAGTTAAATATATCAGTCTCTGTGTTTTTGACTTTTTGAGTCTTCAAAGTCTATTATTTGGAGTTTCAGATAAGCTTTTAATGTGTTTAATTTAGTTAGTAATCTAAATTCTGTTGGATTCTTCAATAATAATGCAATGATGGGGGTCATCAAACAAAGCTGCTTTTAGCCTCCAAGAAGTTTGAAGAAATTGCTTGGAAATTAATACCTAGGTTAATAACTACGATGTTACCATATGTACTCTATCTATTAATGCAATTTGAAACTTTTTACTGTTTATGTGATTACGTGTGACTTATATCAATAATTTCAAAGTACAAATATCTATTTCAACCATAAAGTATCAAAATCTGATAACTATCTGGATCCTTTATTTCCATTTGAAATTAGAGAATGCTACATGTGTTTCACTTTATTTTGTTTGATAAACATACATTTACTTTTGGCAATATTAGACGTTTTATTCATATATATTCATATTCATGTCTATATGACTGTAATATTTTTTTGTTTTGTTATATTCTGCAAATCAAAGTAGAACTTTTGTAACAAAATTTTTTAATAATTAGTTCCTGTCTTGAAAATTCTTAAAACCAGATTTTTTTTAAACATTTTGTGAACCTTAGAAAATAATTTTATTGTTATTTCTCAATAAATCATATAAATTTGGTCTGAATTATAAAATTTTATTTTTAAAAACGATCTTCATATGGAACTTTAACAAAATGGGAGAAAATGCAATCTTCAGATTCAACTAGACTGGACTTTATATTTCGGATTTGGCTCTTCCTAGGCTAGTGTTACTTATCTCTCTGCATCTGTTAAGTCTTTCCTAATGTAGTTTGAACTTTTAGATAATGTACCCTTAGAGTATTAATGACTACATTGAATCTAAATTACACTAATATAAAAATATTAGCTATTTCACTGGAAACACCTCTTCCTCTACTTGTTAAATTCTTTATGATCATCTCGGGCTCTCTGAACCTAATTTCCTTATCTGTAAAATAGGAACAAAAATGTTTACTTTGAAGTGCTTTAGAGACAATGAAAGCAAAGCAATTAGCACCAACAGCAGAGCATAATAGATATTTAGTAAGCAAGACCTATTTATATAAAATGGTACTTTTACCATTTTCTTTAACATTAATCTTAAACTCCAGAGCTCAGAGCCTCTGATTCACTCTATACAAAAGGTGTAAGCTTAACTCTGTGCTATAAGTTTCATAAATTCACTCTTTTAGTTTTACCCCTTCGATTCTTGATGTGGACCTCATCCCGGATTTTCCATAATGTCTAGCATAGAACTTGGGTATAGTAGGTGTCACTCTTCCTATCTGCTAGCAATGGATTTACTTTTCCTACAGTATCAAAAATAACTGAGACTTTGTCCTTATTTTAAGCTCCTTTATAAACATGATGAATGATACGTAGCTTAAAGTTCTACTTTGCTTTGGAGAATACACAGTTATTAGGATCCCCAAAACCATCCTTAGACTCTTTAATTTCCTAATTTCATAGGACTCAGAAAAACTGTTAACTTGTGTAAATTGCAAGCCATAATGAAATGATGCAGATTAAAATCTGCAAATGACACATAGGGCAAAGGCTACTTACTAGACCATGTTCAAGCTTTCAGCGGTGCCACCCCAGTAAAGTCTCATGAGGCCATACTAAATTCTCCCAGTCAGGATAGATGACCAAATGTGTGAAGTGTTACCAACCACGAAAGCTCATCTAAGTTTTATTGCTCACTCTTAAGTCTCACTATGCATTTAGTACTTGAATCCACTAACCTTAGTGATTTAATCTCTGATCTTCCCACACTCCACTCCCTGAGAGGCAAAACAGATGTTCACCATGAATTACTTTGTCTGGCTAAGTTTATCTAGTAAAAGGGTAGAGCATGACTCAAATCCTTAGACATATCAAAAGAGGCCTTTCTGAAATACAGGTGTTCTAATGCATCAGTTATGCACAACCATTCTCTCAGGCAGAATATACCAAGGGCTAAGAGATCATTTACTAAGAGTTTACCAATTACCAGTCTTTCAGTTAGACAGGGCTTTGGAATTACAGAGTTTGAGGAAAGCAGCACTACTAAGTTACCTTCTTACTAGATAGTTTTCTTACCTAGTAATGCATTCACTTAATGGAAAATTTAAAAACATTTGAGTATGCATTGAAAATTATTCCTCATAGTGGAATATATATATATATATATTTAATATAATATTCAATATATTTAATATATTTAAAGAAAAGTATATCTTAGAAATATTTCCACATTACCACATTGATAAACACCTCATTACTTTCTATGACTACATAATTTTCCACTTGAGATTATACTATAACTGATTTAACTCGTATTCTATTTATACATACTTAATTTCTGATATTTTGCTTTAGAAACAATGATTTGAATGTAGCTGAGACCCCAGACTGGAAAGACCAATAATTTCTTCAGTACATACATATCATCTAGCTGAGGGACCATCGCCAGATTTTTATGCAGTTATTCTTTTCCAAGCTTCTCAGAGATAAACATTCTGTCAATGTTTTCCAGATTTATGCTCACCTCTTCACAGCAATTTCCTTTGACTATCAGAATCTAGTAGAATATTAAAATTTCTTGCTCTTTTGTGAATCAAAATCGAAGTCCCATTTCCCCTAATTTTGTTCAGTCTTTCATAATTGAAGTGGTGAAATTGTGTTCACAACAACCTATTTTTGTGAGCTAAGGTTAATACCCTAAATGTTGATGTCTAGTTTTTACTATGGAATAGGGTGTCATTAGACTATCTTCACCATTCTCACAAAATAATTTTATTATTTTAGTCTAACATATACTGAAACAACTGTCTTGTGATTCTAGTTTATAGTGATCTAATAAGTTATCCATTTTTTTACCTGGAAAAAAAAAAGATTTCATTACAAATATTGCACACAAGATGTCTTGAAAACATGCAAATATATGTTTGATAAATTCTTATAAGTGGAAATTCTGGGTCATTTTGATATAGTTTTCCAAATGGATTTCCAATAGAGTTTTATTAATCTATACTCAAATAGGTGGTGATTATGATGACATTAAGTCAAAAGTTACAAGGGTAGATTATTAATTTCTAAATAACAGCAACATTGTAAAGTATAAATGTGAAACATATTTCAACCTGAAGTAAGCAAATGTTATGAAAGAAAATTTAGCATTAAGTATGATATTAATATAGATACAATGAAATGAGGCAATTCTTTGATCTTTTTGGTTTTGTTTAACGTTACTGAATTCTATACATTTCTCTAAATTAGAAAATTAGAGCACTTTTATACCCATCTTTGAAATTAAGTTTCCAAGTCTCTATCTCCCACTTGTTTTGGATATGAGTGAATATATGAAGACATAATTGTGTTCAGGTCAGATGACTAGAGTTAATAAATTATTATGAACAGTAGATTTGCCCATTAAACTGTTGAGAATGCAGCTTCATGAAGTTGCATGGTTTCCTGCAAGGATATTTTTTGACTAGAAAGAGAAGAATTTTCTCTAAATGAAGCTGGAAAAAAAAAAACCTATTCTAAATATAGTAGAATCACATTTTCAACTAAGTTTAGCTAGAGTGTGAAGAAAACATTTCAGGAAGATAAGCTTATTCTGTCTTCATTTTGATGACATGCTTGGCCATTTTGTGTGGTCCTCTGGCTTCCGTCATAACAATGGATTCCTTTTTCCCCTTGTCATTGTCACTTCTGACATAAGAACAAGACATCAGAATTTTAATATTATAATATATATTTTTTCAGTGATTCTGGCCAAGCTAAATTGCCAGTAGACTACATTATTGAAATTCTCTCTTTGCAAGTTTCACAGCTGCAACGTTTCTTGTTCATGCCAAGTTTCATGAACATATTTCTCCTTGTTGGAGCTTCTTCTACCCTGGATTGCTACCTGTGGCATATCCTATGAATTATAAAGGAAAGCATTTAAAGGATTTTATACTTTGAGATTTTTCTATTCTTGATTTATATGTATCAAATTATTCATACTTTTTGAATTCTAAAGAACTTATTAATAGTAGGAATTTTATATTTAGTATTTAACTCTGAGATAGAAAAAGTTATCTTCAGAGCTATGTATTAAACTAATTATTGTGATCGCTTACTTTTTTAATCTAAAGTATTTAGGAGTAATTTATTATTAATATGTAGAGAGTAACTTCTTATTAGTTGGTATTAAATAACTTGGAATATTTGCTACCTACCTGCATACCAACTTAATTCTTTATTTTTAATTGACATTTTTCTGAATCTCTATTTTTTTTTAATTTTAAGTACTCTTTTACCTTACATCATTGTTAATTTTTAGAGTATTTGATTTCTCAGTTGTTGTCCTCATAGTTCTCCTACCACCACATGCCTGTGATCATCACCATCATCCCTTGTGCTCTTCTCTCCCCTGTTTCAACGCCTCTCCTACCCCATCCCCTACTGTTGCCTCAGATCTATGGTCAGCTTGCAGTTTTGTCTTTTTCCTGACCATTTGTTTGGTTTTACTACATTATGCATATAAGTGACAACTATCAGATATTGACATAATGGACCATTTGACAAACTAAAATGCTTATAAAAGCTATTGGTTACCAATAAACAAAATGAAGTGAGGTTAAGAAAGAATAAGAGGGAGAATGGGTCAAGGGATATTAAAAAAAGAAACTGGAAGTGCTGTGTCAATACTGAATAGACCAGCAGTAATAAATACACAACCAAGAGCCTCCTTGGTGGCGCAGCGGTTAAGCGCTGCGCTGTGGAGCTGTCGGCAGTGGCTACGCAAGTTCAACGCCCAGCCAGGGAGAATCCCACATGGTGCAGCAGACCTCTTCTGCCTTGCTCGCTGCTCCCCTCAGCGGTGTATTTCTGATCTGCCTGTTCTGCCTGCTCTGTCTTGCCGCCCCATGCCTCTGGCCCGTACCCCAGCTTGTATGTATAAATAAAAAATAAATCTTAAAAATACACAACCAAGGGTGTGCTCATAAGAAAGATTAATACCTTTGAATTAATAAATGACATACATTTTACCCAGAAATCAAAGAAACTATAATGTGTAGGCAGCTTTTAATAATTTTCAAATGAACTCTTTCTTGGGAAATCGAGCGATTGATATTGGCAGCAAGAGATTGATATTGACTCTTTTCTGAAGGTAGTTCTAAGTAAAAAGGATTTCATCTCTTCCTGACTATCATATACTCATAGTAACCTGAACAAAAACTCAGAACTAATGATATTGCTTCTTACCATTCACAAATAAATTAATCTGTCCAATGTACATTTATTCTCTCTCACACGAAAGAATACATTTTCTTTGAATCTATTCAGAGAGGAAAATAGAATTGCACATTATACCCATAAAAGGCAGTACTATTTGTAAAAATGAATGTAGTGTTCTAGAAGCCATGGATGGTCTCTATTGCAGTAGCCTACTAAGCTAGTCCCTTAAACTCCCTTTTCATTTTTGGATTCTGTTTTGGAAAAATATAACTTCTCTCTAATTCATTAATCACCAGCACTACTAGTCTTAGGGAATTTGTATTCACACAAAATCTTCTCTCCAAGGAGGAGTATTTCCTTGGCTATTGATGACCTTCACTTTCCTTCACAGTTCACATGCTAAAGCAATATGAACTAATGGACAGGAGTCACCACCTACATTGTTAGTACATTCCACGGGTTCAGCTTTGACCTTAGTCATTGATACTCTGTTATGCCCTTTAGAAAGGCATTAGCATAGACTCATTCTGAGGAGCCTATGAAAATGAGCTGAGGTCCTCCTGAAGAGAAAATTTAGGAAGAAATGCACTTTAGTTCTTAACACTTAGATCCACAAACAGTTTTCTGAAGAAATTTTACAAGGAGTATTTGTTTATGCCACTGCAAAATTGAGTTGAATATTCCTCTATTTACCTAGGTCTTGTCTGATTTCAAATGACTTCATAAATTTCCACACTCTGTTACTGCTACTATGATAGAAGGGGTACATCATTTCCTTTCCTGCTAATATTTTTTTAAACAAGAAAGAAAAGTTTTCTTTAAAGAATCTTTACTAGGAATGGCCAACCTGTTCAAAAATAGTTTCACTGACAGCTGCATGCCTTTTCAGAATTGAACTTAAGCTGTATCTTCTCCTTTTCTTTTTCAAGGCTCTGAAATAATTGGAAGAATATTTTTATTATGCCATCCATCTAGAAAAGGAAGGCCTGGATGCTCTGAGAAGGGCCATTCTTTCTTGTGGTATTTTTGGCTGTGTCTCAGGGTGGGATGTTTGATATGTCCTGAGAAGAATGGCCCTCATTAGATTCCCAGTATATTTGCACAATTACCAGAAGAGCTCAAAGAGGAAAGAGCAGCAGCTGATCAGTAACCTAGAAAATGACTGTCTTTTGACTTTTGGCTCTAACTAATTCTTATAAAGCATTTTTCCCTTTTGTTACTATTCTTTAGTCTTTTTCCATTTCTTTTCACTGCTGTTTTGTGCTGAGTTTCTTAGAAGTCTAACCACACCCCCAGGACCACTTGCTGCTTTAATAACAGTAAGCCCCCATGCTTATTCAGGAGGATCACCTCAGGATCTCTGAGTGCTCCTTAGAGTTATCCTGTTAAATCTGATCACTTCCTTGGTGGATGGCACAAAGCATGTCTCAATCTTCCTTAATTATTAGGGAATTTTTCAGCCAGGGATTGAGAAGTTCAGACATTTGTTCATGTTCATTCTCATCAATTCTATTGCCAGCTTGCTGTGCAATGTATGTTAGAAACAAACTCTAGATTTAAACCACACGACCTTATTAGCTATATTAGTTTGATCTATGTATGTTATTCATTTGGGTAGAGGTTCATGATACTTTACCAGGTATTGTTTAGAAGCATTGGCTTCTATGATCTATAATATAAGACTATGTACTAGTGTTTGTTACTCTCACTTTCACTGAAAGTTACTATAACTTAATATTATCTTCACGAGCTGAGATGTTTAGTGTCTTTAATGGGACCATTAGCTAGTCTAATAATCCTTAATAAACACATTAATATGTAAGACTTCCAGACCTTTTGTTTGACCCAATTTAACAGCGAGAGCAAGTTATCAGAGGCATTATTTGCAGAGGACAGTTTGCACTACTGAGAAGAGGCTGGATTGACTGAAATGTAGATGCTTCAAGGAAGAATTCTGCAATTCCTCTGTTCAACCTTCTGCAGGTTAAATAGATGCCACTAACTCCGTGCTGATGTTTCTAAACTAAGAAGAGGGACTCCGTGGAGTTGCAAACCAGAGTAGTTAGCTTGTGCTAGTATTTCTGAGGCGGTGCAATGGAGATGGTTCTACAAATGTTCAGAAAATTCTTACTGGATTCAACTACAATGAACTGGAATGACTTGCTACTGCCGAATTGAAGGCACATTGCAAGGATGATACTGACACAGATGAAGGATAGAATAATTTTCTTTTGCCTCCTCTAAATTTATTCTCCATCTAGGGTTTTCCTATTGGAAGAGCATAATAGGAAACCAACAGAAAAAAAAAAAAAAGGCTTGTCAGTTTCACCCCAGCATCACAGCTTATTGAAGCATGGTTAAAGCTGAGATATTTTACTAACTGGCACAAGCAGTTAGTGAAATAATCAGACAGATATACCAGGAAACCAGATAAAATAACTCCAATTGTAAATGTTAAAAATGGTGAATGAGAAGTATGTCTCCACCTTCAATTCACCTCTTTGCTCATCTTTTGCATATGAAGAATCACAAAGAATTTTCCTTTGTGTTGTGTCCAGTCTTCCCAGTCTTCCACATTTTTGGACTTCTCTTCTTCCCCAAAATTATAACTTAGTTCTCACCTTGACATCCCTCAATTTGGCCTATTTCAGGTCATGGAAGCTTTGGGTACCAGACTTTAATTTCTCATCCATTGAACACTTTAAATTTTCTAAGAGAGGAGATAACAGATGCTCTCAACTCTCTCTCTCTCTCTCCCCCCCGGCCCGCCCTCTCCCTCCCTCCCCTACACACACACACACACACACACACTTTTTAAAACAAATCAGGAAGAAAATTCCAAGAGATAGGAAATGAAGCTAAGTGGTTCTCAGTCCTGTTGAAAGGCATTAGCTTTGTATGCAGACTGCCACCCAAGATTCACTATCAACACAATCTTCAGTTCCCAGAGAAATGCTCTGTTTGAGATTCTCTCTCTAGTTTTGGCATTTCACATCCTTCTTCATGATCCTCTCAGCATGATCTTATTCCAGTATCATTCTCTTTATTTGGTTCCCAGACTTCTATGTACTCAGCTCAGAGGTTTGGAGTTACAGATATTGCCCTTCTTTTTACCTCTTGGCAAAGATTTCCACAGTGGTAAAGAAATCTGTAACGAGGGCCTCCCTGGTGGTGCAACGGGTAAAGTGCAGCACCATGAAGCTATCTAGAGCCACTGCAGCACGAGTTCCATCCCCAGGCAGGGAGCTTCCCACATGGTGCAGCAGACTTCTCCTATCTTTCCTGCTGCTCCCCTCAGCAGTGTATTTCAGCTGATCTGCCTGTTCTGCTCTCCACTCTGTCTTTGGTGAATCCTCTCACCACCCTACACCTCTGGCCTACACCCCAGCTTGTGTGCATAAATAAATAAATCTTTAAAAAAAAATCTGTAACCAGCTAATTCAAACCATACTACACATAGTTGCCATTATCCAGCACATTGGTTTAGTTTCTTCATAAAATGAACAACACTAATTTTTTCCCTCTACTCTGATATATATTTCATAGAAAGACAGAAAGATAATGCTTAAGTGTATGACCTTAGACCTCTAATAATTTAGTTCAAATCAAATTTTTGGTTTTATCATTTCTCAGCTATCTGATTTTGTGAAATTTATATTGAGATTTCATTTCTGTCCATGCTTAAAATTTGGCTTGAAATGGAAATATCCTAAATTGGGATAAAATGATAATACACAGGTGAGAAGTGAGTATGCATAAGCCACACTTGAGACTCAGGTAGGCCAGGGGTAGTTTTACACAACAGCTAATTCTTAGAAGTCCCTTTAGTGTGCTGAACAGGTCAACCTTTTAAATAAAACACAAAGCTCTAAATACTATTCAACCAAATGCCTTAATTTAAAAAAGATTCTGGTAACACAGTGCAAAGCACTTGTCCTTATTAACAGAAGTATCTGAAGACCAAGGAGTTGTGGAAGTCAGTTGAAGGGAGAGAATAGAGGATCCACTAGAGATAAAGTAATAGGAAGAGCTGTCTTGAGGAAAAGGCCAAAATGAGTGGCAAGGCCTAAAATGACTGTAATTGAAAAGGAAGCAGTATACCAGGATCCATCCCAGGCCCTTCCTCTTCTCTCTCCCATGTTCTTTTTATTCTGAGAAGTAAAGGTTCACAGTATCCAGGTCTTAATCTCTCTGTGTGGGGAAACCTTCTTAAAGGCACATTTCAAGAAGCAGGGAGTGCTTTCCTTCGGACTAGACAGAGGCAGGCAGGAACTTAAATAGCAAAAGGAAAGGATGGTGATAATTGTATTTATAGTAACACTTCATAAAATACCATAGTAGTTACAGATGAAATCATTTTTGCAGGTTTTCAGATAAGTCAGGGATGAGGGTCCTGGGAAAAGAGTCCGTTTTCAAAGACATTGGTCTTTACAAGTTTCAAAATTATACATTTGCAAAACCAGTGATAAAATTTGAAATGTATTAACTATTTATATAAACTTTTCCAAATTACCTGTCATAGAGCAAGGGATTAATACCCTTTTCCCTACAAAAATTATAATTATATAAATTAGGTATAAAAATTATAACAACCTCAAATTTCCATCCAAAATAGATAATATCTATATTGCTTTTCTAACACAGTTTCCTTGTTTCTAGAAGGAAACTCTTTGTTTCCATTCGACATCCCATAGATATTTATTGTAAATGTAATGTTTAGTTAAGGGAAGGCTCACTCATTAAGACCAACTTAAAACCACTATCCTCTATACTTTCATGCTCAAAGGTAGGTCTATATAATAGCAGCAATAAGTTTACAGTTTCCCCCACTAACTGAAAATACAACGTTCCTATTCGGTAGGTTACTTTTTGAGTTTGGGATTGCTGATAAATATGTCTATGTAATTTAATGCTAAGTGTTCCCAAACCCCTCAAAATGATCTACCCAATCATACCAAATAGGGATGTCCTAATTTCAGATAGAGGGGGAAATCCATGCTTTGGCACTCATTAGAAACACAGATTCTAGACTCTACCCCAGAGAAGCAGAATCTGCATTTTACCATAATCTCCAAGAGATTACCCTCCTTGATATTTAAGGGGCCTGAATGCCTTCTGTAGTCTGTGCTCTTAAGTGTTCTGATAAATTTGAGACTTGCTTGAGAAGAGCCTATATACCTTTGAAAAAATTCCACTTCCTAGTGCTTTCTAGATAGATGTTTAATTAATGCTTGTTATATTGGATTCAGAACAACTATGTCTCACCCATGTGAAAAGCTAATCATTTGAGCAGCTTTATAAACAAGATCATTTTAATGTAAAATTAGTGATGTTATAGATCAAACACTGATCAGAAAACTAAATAAGATAAAAACAAAAACAGTTTCTCAGTGTTCTTGTCTTCCCCTTCCAAAACCAAAATCTCCATTTGCCTCATAGAAATATCTCACCCTATTATTCTAACAAAGAGAGACCAAATACTAGTAGACGTCTCTGTGTTAATCATTCTATCTAGACTAAATTCAACAAATGATATGTCACATATTTTTTGATTTTTATTTTGGGATTAGATTTTTCTTTAATATGTGTACATGCTCCATCACTCTCGACCAAACCACCTGTGCCAATTGCCCCTTTAACTCTCTCCCCAATCCCCTTTCCCTCCTCCTGGGGGACAGGCAAGGGGCCCATCCTCTCTGGTAACGATTAAATTCTATCACACTACATATTATGTGTCTTTATAGCCTAAGTGTGAAAATTATATTTCAAATGGAAATCAGAGTACACATTTTATTTAATCAGATTTTTTTTTTCAATTTTGACTTGTATTCTCAAGAGTATTATTTTCTTACTAGCTCAGTATTGGACACATTTCCTTTTCACTTAAATTCATTCTTTTTGGTATATGACTGTCTCTATGATGAAAAAGGAACACAGTTCTCCTTATACAATATTGCAATGAGAAATATGTTGATATTCCAATTGAAATGATCTGACTTGCAAAGGTCTAATCACTATCATAATTGTTGCAAATTAGAAGAATTTGAGTTAGTCCTCTCAGGTGTCGAGCTTTCTTAGCTTCTAACCCAGTAACCATTTCAATGAGACTTTCTTTAGAAGTATTGTTGAGAAGCAAAATGAGATTTGTTTGACTGACAGAGCACATGATAGTTCAAATGTAGCATCCCACTGTGTGAAATCTGGGAATCTTCTATTGTTCATAACATAGAAAAGCTTTACAGGTAAAGGGAAGATGTATTACGTTTCTCTTGACATTCTGAGTATTTTATAAGTCTATTCTCTGGTGGTATTTTAGTAGATTTCTTGCTATCCTGTATTCATTTAATCTTACTGCAGTTATGCAAAACAAAGGAAATAGGCATTAACACTTCAAAGATAATATTCATTTTATATTCTATAAAAGACAAGCTTACATAAAGGTTTGTATTACATTTTCAAGCACTAAACATGAAATGTGGAATAACACAAAGCCTTTCATGTTACAGAAAAGGGGATAGTAAACTGTGTTATTAAAATTAATCAGTTTTGATCTATATAAAAATATGTGTATCTATTTATCCACAAAATATTTCCTGGAACCCCAAAGTGGGCTAACACTGTGATACCCAGAGAGGATAATCTGTAAGCCAATATGTTTTCATGGATCTTACATTCCACTGACTGTACCAACTATGCAAAAGTGAATGACAAACAGTACATAAGTATGACAAAGCAATAAAGTAAACAAAGGCAAGTAAGTGAAAACAGACTAGTAAGGGACAAAAATTTCTTAAAGTAACATTTGTGTTGAGAACTTAAAGCTTGAGGTGGTGACAGTCTTGTAATTTTTAAGAAACCAAAAGAAAGTAGAAGTTGTTTGTGAAAGAGGATACAAGGTAGTTTTTAAGAATGAGACATGGACTAGATTATCCAGTGTTTTGCAGAGCATGGTAGTTTGAATTTTATCTGAAGTACAATTGGCAGTAATCACTGAAGTTTGACAGCAGAGTGAAGTGATTGAATTTGTAATTTTAAAATATTTCCTAAGATGCTGAGTGGGATAGATTTTAGTAGAGCAAAAACCGAACAAATAAAATGGCATTACACCTGTTAACCAAAGCAAGAAAATGGTGGCCTGGGTCAAGGTATAAGCAGCGATGTTTGAAACAGATATGAGAGATACTGGAGAGATGGACCATTAGCCTTAATGTTTGGTTACATAGAAAAAGGAAATCCCCATTAATAAATATGACCATCAAATTTATGACTACTTTGCCTTGATAATGTTATGGGTTGGGCAAAGAATTATCTTTAATGAAGTATAAATTCTGTTAATCAATGATATTTGATTACTTTTATTTTAATTATGGTTTTGGACAGTGTGCTCATTCACTGTGTTAAGTGCAATCAATACAAAGTGATCCTATGTAATACAAAGTGATCCTATTGTAACAGAGAAATAATAGGATCTATATAAGGAATCTTACTAATGCAGAGGTAGAATTACCAAACAAAGATTGGAAGAATCCTGGGAATACTAAAAATTATTAAAGCAGGAATCCCTACTCATCAGTGTACCCAGTTAGAATAAAACTCAATCACTTTTTCCATCTTTGCATTATTCCTCAAGAATCAGTGGGTCAGACTGTACATTCCTTTGCAATACTGGAGTTGTAAGAGAAAATAGTTGTTATAAGAATTGCTTACAACCTTTTCAGCTGCATGGGGAGAGGCAATATATGTCTTGAACCATCGCTGCATGACATTTTCCCAAAGAAAATGGATTCTGGGGAACTGTAATTCCAAATATATCCATGAAAACAACAGAATAATCTTTCCATTGCTTTCAATTGGTAAACTATATAGCTTTGATTTTTGATGAGAACCTTAAATATATTTTATTTCAGCTATACATTTTGATATTCCATAGAAAGAAATATGGAATGAGTCAGATTAAATTGAAGAGGCTGCTATATTTAGTTGATAAATTTACCTATGAGTCAAGGAAAGAACTTCTTCCAAACTTTATCTATGACCAGTGCTTGTTACAGAGTTGAACAGCCATTGATGGTTTCTGAATAATTCTCTCTTTATTAGGGAGGTAAGTTCTTTAATCACTTTTATTTTGCTCCATTTATCTTGTATCTGTCTGATTATTCCAATTTCTCTATTAAAAGCAATAATGGCACTACATGTTTTTTGACCTTTACATCACCAGTTCAATTTTAAATGCTTTTTGCAAATACTAAGAAAATTTTATGTAAGAAATTAATGAAATGAAGAAAAGAAGAAAAGTCAGGCATCAATTCATTGTTGTGCCTGTCTTTAAAGATATGTCCAGCATAACCATTAGCAATCCGTATCAAAATTAAGCCACTTGATTACTTGCCAAAGAATAAATCCTTGAATGTTAATTTGTTCCTCTTACTGCATGTTAAATCAAGGCACAATGTTCTTTAAGCCGGATATCCTTGAAGGGAACATTTTAAGGAATATCTCTGTCCTCAAGAGATTTATTCTAAATCTGACAATTTAAGTACATACATGATAATTGGATTAATTTATAGAATAAGAGTGTGCGAAGAACAACAGTATTAAAACATCACTGTTGAACCAGTATTGGGGACAGGTTAAGAGCCTTGTTTGGATTCAAACATGGACTTGAATCTTCTATTTGTGGTGTGTGGTCTTGATAAAGGTAATTATCCTTATTCTTTTTTTTTTTTGTATGTAAAAAGAGCATAGAAGACAGAAGGGCTTTTCAATGATGAAGTGACATTGATATATATTTTTAATCCTGTGATAATTGGGGCTGATCATGGGGATGGTGATAATGATGATGATGATATAAAAGAGCATGGAGGACAAGAATTGCTGTGAGGCTGCCCAAAGGATAATATGTGAACTGAAACAAAGAGAAGCAGCACAAATTCAAGGAGAATCGCAGCACACAGACCCATTCATTCTCAGAAAATTTTTAAGCTTGTGGGTTAGTAACTAAACTTTAATATTACTTGACAAAGTTCATTTTATTCCATCATATTAACCTCCTTCCTCCAGTCAAAATTATTGAGGCAGGTGGTAGGATTGCTGGCCATGGGAAGCTATCAGTACAGTATTGGACTGTTAGTTACCAAAGGCATCTGAGGAGAATACACAAGTGATGATTTTCTCCCCTTGGTGAATTTAACAGCTTGAAATCTTAGATAGACATTCCTACCACATCCAACTTCTTTAAAAAAAAAGACAAAACAAAACAAAAAAATCCTGTAGACTGCCTTTTTTAATGAGAGTGCAGAATACTGTCTACAACATAGAGTAATCCTTTTAAAGCAGGAATACTGGGTATGATTTTCTACATAAATGGAAAATGTAATCTCATCTCTAATATATCCCTCTTCTGTGTTATGCAGGTTTAGCTAGGCTAAAGCTGTTGACAGGAAATTCTCCACTCAGATTAGAAGCAAAGATGAGAAGAGGTATTGCAAGGGTGATGGAAAAGCTTTATATAATGAGACAAATCCCAGCACCTCTAGGGAACTCATTCAGTATGGAAACTATTTCATGTTTCTTTCATTATGAGAATGATACACTGTCTATTAAAACTAGAGAAGTGAGATTGTCCAGACAGTTATTTTAATAGGGTGACTTGCTTTGAATCGTCATTTGGTTTTGCAAACAACAGCATTTGTCTACAGCACCATGCTTCAAATAAGTCCAATCTATCATAGTATGGTGGTGTTAGCACCTCTTATTATATAAACCTGTCAGGGCATTATAACATAAACAACACATTCTCCCAGCTGCAAAACACTTATTTGAGGAGTCCATTTAGTTTCATAAACTTTTTCTAAGTCACTGACACCTTAAACAAACTATGACAGGCATTTATATTGTATGCCAAACAAGAGGAGTAACTCACTACATAAAATGTAGCTAGTGACTACCAGTAAAAGGAAAAGATATGAAATAAAACCAGTCTCTAGTGGAAAACCATCAGATATATTAATAATTACTAGGAAAATATTATTTTCCTTTTCCTGTCTTCAATGTTGGCCATGACAAAGGAAAAAAATTAACTCAGACTCAGCAATCTATTTCAATTTTCATTTACATATATTTTTCTGACTGTTAGGACCAGGGACTCCTTTTGGTGGTGGTATGATGTTTTTTGGTGCTGATCCATTTGATGTGATACTACTTACATACAAATATCAAATGAAATTTTCTTCTGTGACTGTAAATATTTACACTAAAATGTGGATTCTCTAGAAACCATAAGCAGCTTTCTCCAATGTGTGTGTGTGCACATGGGTTCATGTATATGAATATATAGTGTGTATATATAAAACAGTATATAGAATAATGAACAAGGCAACTTATTCTGAGCTTATGTATTTATTTTCTCCAAAGTCATTACTCTTCTCTAAACCGAACTTCCTGACTGAACCAGGTCCTAAGGTAATACCACATCATAGCTTTGTGGTTTAGACTGGTCCCAATTTCTTCCAACTGTACCCTTTAGAAGTCTCCCCAAGTATTGACAAAATGAGCTGCAACCATTCACAAAGGAGAGCAAGCTTATATGAAGAGAGACAAGTATACTTTCAGGGGACTGAGATTTGAAATATTGATATAGTCACATTAATTGAATTTTCGCCTTGAGAAGTGATTACAAAAATGTTGCTCCAATATTAATTTGTATCTGCTTTGGATAAGATTAACATTAATTTCTTCGCCAGTCCCCATTACTCTTTTATTATTCATTAGCATCTCTCTTTGCATGTGTAAGAGACCTTGATGAAGCATGTTTATTCATAGACTAACCTTTTTAAATAATTCTAACAGCTCTCTAACAGTAACCTTCCTGGCATGCTGAATATCTCGTCTTTGTTTCATTATTCAATGCTTGCACTCTATCCTCCACTTGAGATGCTGAACATGAATCATACTCTTCCTATTGCTCTCTTCCTCCCACTAAAATGTCCTCTGCAGCCCGATCCCACATGAGAGCTCTGTTCACAAAATACTGCAGCAAAATAGTCTCTTGGTTGGAGCAGGGACAGTATAATTTCTAGAGATCGCGAGTGCTATTATCGATCTTTTTTTTTTTTTTGTAGCTCATTATATATCTGTTACCATGTTTTAGCTCATTGTTCATTTACCTTTTGTTCGAATATTTAGTTTGAGTTCGCTTTTGATGAAAGCTCTGGAGGTGACATTTTATCCTTTTTTGTGTAAGTAAGCTCTCGGGCTTATTTTTCTGAGCAGATAAAATGGACAAAGCTGTGAAAAGGAGAAGAAAATCAGAAAAAAATGGAATCAGTGAAGTGAATATATTTTTCTAAAATGTGGGCCATCATTACATTTAAGTCTCATAAAGCAGCATAAGTACTTGAAAATGAGCAAATATTTCTATTTTAATTACAGTTAAACATTAGACACATACTTGAAAATAAAATTTAGGATTACCTCTCACATTCACAGGTTTTCTTATTTTTGACTTATTCAAATTTTTTGCTGTGAAATAGACTAAAATATGTTTGGATATACCTGGCTTTAGACATTGTTTTTATGATACTTGAGGAATACTGTGTGTAAATATTTCCAGGAGTATAAATTTTTCTTAGCAGTAAAAGAATGACTCTTTACTAATTTTAAGGAAATAATTACATATTTTCCAGTAATCACTCAAATATATGTATTTTCCCATAACTTGTTAAATTTTGTCAAAAAATAAAACTGAAAGAAAACTAATTTAGTAGGGTTGGTAAACACCTTAGCAGTTGCCATATGACAGATTGCAGAAATTATATAATATTATTTTTCTACATAAATACACTGGGATATAAATCTAATTTGAAAACATCCCACTTTTAATTTCTAGTATCATGTAAGGGAAACCCAGTGGAATACACTGGGTAATTTATTATTATTGTTTCCCTTATATGATATTTTGTTATAATGTTGAGAACTAGAACCTATACTTCCAGATTTTTTCAGGGGGCAGGGCAGTGTGTATTGATGTATCAAATATGATTTTGTTACATCAAACACATTTCAGTACAAGGGAAGTCTTATAAAAGCAACCTCCTGAGGTTACAGTGAACTAAATGCACTGGGTTCCACATAACTCTGAAAATTAAATAATCTGGGTACCTTACAAAATTGGTAATAGCAAAATTTTATTCAATAGATGACTTAATTACATTTGCTATTGCCTGCACTTCACCTAGTAATAACATAGGATGTTGTAGGCAGCAATGTAAAAACATATGTTGCAACATGCAAATCAAAAAAATGAACTCCTGCAAAGAGAAATACAGAGGACCTAGGAACATATAGTGCAAGGTGACAGGATAGAGGGAAACCTGTAAATAAAATGTCACCCCTTCTTAGAGATGAGAAGTTCCCTGAATCTGCTGACTCCAATGAGACAAGCTCTCATTAGGATGTTGATGTCTTCCTTTGACAGAAGCAAGGTCATGTGGGTCTAAATAAAGCCTCACCTGTAAAAGGCAGGAGACAATCCCAATTAAAAGAATGGACTCAATAAAAGGGTTAAGTAGTTCAAATTTCAAAATTTCATGGGATTTAAGTAATTGAGTGCAGACATGAATGGCAAAAATCAATAAAGGACATTCTCTTTGTCTGCAAACTAGGAGCAAAAGGGAAAAACAATCACTTAGAATGCTAGTTCCCTGTTATAACCTGA
The DNA here is from genome assembly GCA_004024925.1 of Scalopus aquaticus. Classification (NCBI taxonomy): domain Eukaryota; kingdom Metazoa; phylum Chordata; class Mammalia; order Eulipotyphla; family Talpidae; genus Scalopus; species Scalopus aquaticus. The sequence goes on from PVIJ01011912.1 coordinate 25,893, forward strand.
AAGGTTTAAGCTGTTTAAAGCAAAGCACTCCTTTCTTGAGAAGAAACCTCGTTGAACACTTGGGTGTGTAAAGCAAATAGACTGACAGGGACACGGGTTGGAAGAGTGAAAACCAGAGCACTTCCTTCTCTTTTCCTCCTGCGACCCAAGAGCCACCCCTTCTGAATTTCATGGTTCAATGAGGACAAATGTACAGCTTCTCATAGAAAGACTTATGGACATAGGAAAAGTCAACTTCATTTGAGGATTCCTTCACTAAAGAGTTGCTTTATCCTGAACAGTTAGTCCTTCCTTTGTTAAAATAAGAACTAGAGACTTTGTTACTTTTCTTGCAGTTTTAGAACCTGAATAAGATGTGTATTACAAATAAATCAAAATGGAAAAACAACAAACATAAAACACTACATACATAGATATTCAAATATAGATAAAATATTTACTAGTAAATCAATATAATCATGATATGTAACTAGATAGCTCTGTACATAATATCTATATCTAACACTCTCTATAGAGAGATTGAGAGGCAGAGAGGGGCAGCCCTAGCTTTAGGCAAAAACATGGTAAATACATACAGCATATCATTCTGTGTGTGTATTCATACACTGTTGTGAAAAATGTTTACTATCAGAAATTTTTCTCCTTGGTCTAAATGATTGCCACTTTCATATTATATATATGAAATATAATTGTATTTAAACCAGACACCCTCCCCCACTATTGGACATTGAGATTCTTTCCTATTTTTCATTTCTTTATACACACACACACACACACAGTCTCAAGCACATTGAGTTTAACAATGTTAAGAGTAATCTGTGAAATTTGTGATAATTTTTTTGAGAATTATAGAAAGAAAGATTTATATTGGTCAAAAGGGAGGGAGAAGGAAGTCAGAGACCAGGGTTTATAAAAATTGAATGTATTTGAAACCTATGAGTATTTCTCTAGAGAACTTATTCCAATTTAGATTCTTCGTTGGCAATTTATGACATAAGCTTTCTCTTAACTCCTTACCTGCCCTGACTTGGCCATTGTTCTCTTCATTAACAATTGTATGACACTGCTTTTAAAATTGCTACATGCTGTTTGTCTTCTGATGTATTATTATTGTAATTAAATTATTTTATGGACATTTGGCCCTATTTCATTTATATGCCTGCCTATTCTTTTATCAGTATATCATATTTATAATTATTGATTTAATATTTTGCAGTGTATGAACTACTTGTCAATGATTTTTCTACCAATTCAATTTTAATATTTCCGGATATCATTTAGGATTAATTTTTCACTTCAATAAGGATAATTTATTTGTAAACCAGAGATAAAACTGAAATAACAATACAAAGAATTATTTGAAGCAAATCATCTCCTTTAAAACAAAGATTACACAATCAAGATAGTTATACTCCATTTATATATACATTTTAAAAGTTAATGGTAAAAACAGTTAAGAAGTACTTTTTAAACATAGTACTTTTTTGTACATTTTGGTACATTTCTAGTAATTTATTAAAATAGTTTGCAGTTTTTATTTTTTTACATGTTAAGTGCTATTTCTAAAATGTATTCTGGGCCTCCCTGGTGGTGCAATGGGTTAAGTGCAGCACTATGAAGCTACCCAGAGCCACTGCAGCACGAGTTCAATACCCAGCCAGGGAGATTCCCACATGGTGGAGCACACCTCTCATGCCTCGCCCGCTGCTCCCCTCAGCAGTGTATTTCGGTGAATCTGCCTGTTCTGCTCCCCACTCTGTCTCTGATGAATCCTCTCACCACCTCACACCTCTGGCCTACACCCCAGCTTGCATGCATAAATAAATCTTAAAAAAATAAAAATAAAATGTATCCTTACCTAAATAATTTATTTTCATGGTGAATGGGAGCTTTTTCCACCTGTAATTTGTAATGTATCATTTCTGAGAACATAAAATAAGTACTAAGTTTTATACATTGACTTTGTAAACTTCTTGGTTTTAAATATTTTCACTTGCTCCAATTAAAATTAAACAGCCCAATAAATTTAAGAAGGATAAAATTTGTTTATTAATATTAGCCATTCATCTACTTCATTCTGCCTCTTTTTCTCCCTCCCTTTCCCTTCTTATCTTCCTTCCTTCCTAATTGGAATTTACATGGGGGTGAAGGAAGCTAAATTTGTGTGAATATGAAGAACCTATCATTTTCCTGGCTTTAGTAGATGTGCCTTGAGTGTTCCTCTTAATATGCATGCTTCACAAAGGTGGCTTTTCATGACTTATATGTATAGAGTTAAAAAAAAAAAACTCACATACTAAACGTAAGAAAATAGTTGGCAAGGGTTATGGAGTTGTGGGAGAAGTACAAAGAGGTTGATAAAGTGGTACAAACTTGTAGCTGTAAGATGAATTGGTCTGAAGATCTATTGTAAAATATGGTGACTATAGCTGATAAGAAAAAAGGCTCTGTCAATGCTTAAACAAAGTTAAAAAATGTGATTATATTACAGAACATCTTAGATCCTTTTACATATATACAAATGCACACCTTTGAATGTAAATGTGAAACACTTTTTCTGTGAAACATGTTAGATCTTCTGAATGTAGCTTTCTACAAATCTGAGCTTTGAAATGTTTTATTTATATTTCATCTTAAATATAGCACTGGTAATTGTATTTATGATTGTAGCTAAGGATATATTCTCCAAATTTACTTAAATTCAAAAAGGAATGATGAATTTATTAAATTTCATTTCACATGATTTTGCCTTTTATGATGTGGTAATTTATGAATCACATAGATTTCCAAATGTTCAGTATTTACCTTCTATATAGTAATATAGTAAGCGCAAAGCACATTCTAAATCACTTGTAAATGGGATATTTTTGGGAAATATTTATTTTAATAGTAATTTTTTTCAGATTTTCTTACAGTTGCAATGCTGATTTCATTTAATGAGGCACTTTCAAAATTTTTGTGTCACTTGCTCTATGACTACACTTTTTCTATTGCATGAACAATATAGAGATTCCTTTCAAGAGATAAATGAGATTTTATTTAGAGGCATTTCTTAGTACTTTTAAAAATGAAACCTGTTATGATTGACTATCCCATTTCCTACTTTTTAAAATAATTTTGCTATCATGGTTTTGTAAGAAAATTTTACATTTCTATGTATCACTACAGGATTACCCAATGTGGTGATTTTAAAATTTTAAAATCTTGCCTGTGCCTCTATGACCATTCTCACTTGCAATGTAAGCATTTGCTCTCATAAATGTTTTCTGTCATTTCAGCTAGAGTGTGCTATTGATCTTTACAAAGAACTGGCTAATTTATTAATTATGTTTTCTATTTGCTTTACCTTATTAATTTTTTACTGAAACTTTTCTATAATTGTATTTTTTTAAAAAAGTGGCCACAGACAGCACACTGTCTTTTTTCATGTAATTCTGCTTTTACCCAGTCTAATAATCTGTCTTTCCATTAGGTATATAATGCTTTTACATTTGTTTCAATATTGATATGTTTGCATTCAAATCTATCATCCCTTTGTTTTTTATCTTATTTCTTCGTCTTATCTACTTTTCATTTTCTACTTTTTTCTACATGGTTTATGACTGTTATTAAAAGTTGATCTAGAGAATAGTATGCATGCTTAAATTGTCAAAATATATTACTTAACAAAAAAGTAAAATTAGAGGAGTATACTTCCAATTCCTATGCTGCCATGTCACATATTTCTACAAATGACATAACCTTCTTATATATTCATATTTTAAACAGTCAGTAGTCTTTAATAAGATGCCACACTTTGTATTATATTTGTCATATTTATTTATATTTTCCCCACCATCATCCTTTATATGTCCTTGTCCCATTCCCTCCAGCCTACCCCTTAATTTCAGCATCCCTAGGAAATTTATCAGTGTCCACTGGCTTTTGAAAGTGTTTTATGTTATCTAGTTTTCCAGTATTTTTATCTTCCCAACTTATTTTGCTACACATAATCCTCTGAAATTCCCTTGATTTTGTTGAAAATGGCTGCATTTCAACCTTTGTTATGGATATATAATGTTCCATGCTGTGAATATAACACATTTTCTTGATCTAATCATACTGATCAATAAATTTTTACAAAAGCCATGTTACTGAAATAAAATTAGTCATTTCCTAGCAATTTGTATGTGCTCAACAAAAATATGACAAATTCTAATTTTGGCTCTAGTTTTTTTTTGTTTTTTGTAATCTGCAATAAATTGATGTTTACATCACAAAATGCATGCCAATAGTAATAGACCTATGGTTAATACCTGTAAATGTCAAGTCATAGACTACTTCTTAGATTTCTTCGCTTGTCTCTTGTAAAGTAGTTCAGGAACAGAATAGATGGAAGATGGTTTCCAGTGTGCAAAAGCACAGCCTTAAGATTCAGTTTTGAGAGTCTAGAAATAGTCTCCATTCTTGTAGGTCACGTGTGATTTCTGAGGTATTCATGAGGCCCTCAATATCAGAACAGAATATCAAAGTACTTTCTTTTCTGAAGAAAGGCTCCAACTGCTGGTGGTGCTTTCAATATAAAGTAATTGTGACATCTTCTTCTAGAAGATTCCATTGTTGGAGTCTTGCTCCTAGCAATTCTGCCTTGTTCTTGGATAAGTCCAAATCACGAACCAGACTAACACAGGTTCTTCCTGTGTTAGTCTGTGTGGGGTTGATGATGTACCACAGTGAAAATCTGTATCACTGCATGCTGATGGGACAGGAGAAAAACAGGTCAGCTCACTCTTGTCTTCACCGGATGAATCAAGAGACTATTCTGCTGGAGGTTCTGGAATTGGAAGTCCCTCACCATGTGAGACTGGTCTCAATGCAGACAGAATGTTTGGGTAGACCTTTCTTGACTTCTTTTGCTTCATTATTCCAGTGGAAAGAGGAGGAACCAAGCAGAAGTAACAGTCTTTTATGTGGTTGCTTGGCTCTCTCCACACCATGGGGACTGCAAACAGCAATGATGGTCTTTTGCCATTGAACCACTGTGAAAGCTGTGTTGTACATGTAGCACAGCATCTATGCGGGGCCCAAGGCTTGTCTTGGTCACCAACCTTGCATCCAAAGTAAAGATGATAAGCCTTCTTCACTTGAGAAGTGATCCTTTTCTTCTGGTTGGCAAATGTCACTTCCCCACAAATAGAGCAGAAATTGTCCATGCTATTAACACACTTTTGAGGCATGACTTTTCTATATTGCACCTAAATGGATAAAATAATAACAGTTCTGTGGAACAGTAGCTTAAACTATCTCGCGCAAAGTCAAATATTTTCAATGTTCAAACTTTGCGACAGGACCTTCTATAGTGCACTGCTGATGTCAGCTTACTTCAGCATCCGACTGGCAGTAGTATTGCATTGCATCAGAAAATGATGCAATCAACTCTGGATGATGTGTGCATGATGGAATTATGCAATGCAATGCAATATTACCTCATTCTAGGCTGATTTAGGATGTTGTTGCAGTCCTACTGGATAATTTTACATGGCGAAACATATAAAATGAATTATATGAAATATCAAAACGAGAACTAATAAATTTTCAGGGTTATATTCATGTTCAGCACACCAAAATACTACAGATTAGGGCCTTTTTAAGTCAGTAATGATCTCACTGTTCACCAGTGTCATCTGTTGCTGTCCATTTAGGTTGCTTCCATGTACTAGCTATTCCAAATAATGCTGCTATGCACATTGGTGTACATATGTTATGTGTCGATGGTTTCAAATGCTTTGAATATTTTCCATGAGTAGAACTGCTGCTTTCGTGGTATTTCCATTTTTAGTTTGTTAAGGTCAATCCAGATTTTTTTCTATAGTAGTTCTACCAGTTTATATTCCTGCCAAGAGTGTAAAAGTGTTCCTTTTTCATTGCATCCTCTCCAACACTTGTTGTTGGAGGTCTTTTTAATGTGAGTCATTCTAAGGGGCTTATTTGGATCTCTTTGTGATTTTAATCTGCATCTCTCTTATTAGAAATAATAATGAACATTGTTATGTAAGCCTTTTTACCTTTTAGATAGCCTCTTTTGTGAATTCTCTATTCATATCTGCTGCTCATTTATTAATCAAGTTGTTCATATTATATATTATGTAAATATTTTTCCAGTCAATGGGGTATCTTCTAATAGCTTTGCATTTTCTTTTGCTGTAAAAAAGTTTTTAAACTTGAGCTAATCCCAATTTTTTGATTTTTGTTACTCTGTTGTATTGTTTTTGTTCTCTGGCCATAGATGTTTAGTCACCAAAAATATCTTTATCATTGAGATCAGGGACTCTTCACAAATGTTTTTTTTCTATGAATTTTGTGTTGCAAATCTTTTCTCTAAATATTTACTCCATTGGGGGTTTACTTTTGCATATTTGGTTAGTAAGTGATCCAGTGTAATTATTTTAGATGTGCTTTCTTATTTCCCCAGCACCTATTATTAGAGAGACTGTCCTTTCCCCCATTTTATGGTCAGATCTGCTTCATTATAGATTAGGTGCTTATATATTTGTGGTTTTAGTTCTGAGCTTTTGATTTTATTTCATTGTTCCTATTTTTATTCCAATACCATATTGTTTTTAGTACTGTTGCTTTAGAGTAAAGTGTGAAGTCAGGTAACGTGATACCTCCATCTCTCTCCTTTTTTCTCAGGGTTAGTTTTGAAATTTGAGGTCTTTGATGGTTCAGTATAAATTTCAATATTTGTTGTTCAATTTTTAAAAAATATTTCTGATATTTGGATATGCTGTGATTAGCATTCAGTTATTTGGCCACTTCCACCTGCAAAATGTGGACTTACATGTGCCAGGAAAAACAAATTGACGTGGTGTCCAATTAGTCTCTATCATAATAAACATTGTTATAATCTAACTCAGTTTCCACTTTATCTCCTTTATACGAAACAAATTGGATATTTTGAGGCACAAAGATGGATCACTGCCACCCCTTTGTGGCTCTGTGAAGCCAGAAACATTTCTTACCAGACTGTTCTGTGACCTTGTGTAGGAATTGGATGATCAAGAAGTCATCTAAGACTTGGTCAGTTGTAATAGCAAGATGCCAGAAAAAAACAGCCACACATGCTTACTTGTCCTAAAATTTTGCTATTCAGTTTCTCTAGGTCTTAATATTTTGGATAGGTACAAAAACAGAATAAGGCAACTAAAAACAGTTATGAATTTTTGTAGTCAAGGTGAAATCCTGACTGAGTAGGAAATTTCATAATGTATGCAAAGGAGCAATGAGGATTAGAACCCCTACCCACCACCCGCGACAAGTCAAATGACATGAGACAGGTTGTCTTGACATGGATTTCAGGATCAGAAGCCTTTTCATTATTAATGCAGCAACCTGGGGCTTCCTAATTAACCCACTCAGTCTCCCTGGTAGGTCCATCATCTACAGGGCCTGAAAATTATTAAAGATCTCTAACATTAAAATAGAAAGTATGCAAGAAATAGGTGTCTAGTCACTTAAATTTTTGGAGTATGGGAAAGTGTGATATAAATTCAAAACCTTTTTGGTGTGATGCCATGGCTCTGAGAACCATCCTGCTTAGGAATAAGCTTCCCAGTGGCCATTAGGTCAGGAATATGAGTCTGGTTTTCCTGATGAAGTGTCTATGCTGGAGTACTACTGCTTTCAGTGACTTTCCTATAATAAAATGGACTCACCTTTCCTCCAGTGATAAAGGTGTCATCCAGTTTTGGGGGTTGAAAGTAACTGTTAGATTTTGTTTTACATACATACCATTCCCTTTAAGCCACCATGAATTATAGGCAGTTTGTAGGAATAAAATCCAATCATGTTTATACCTACCATCTAAAGATATCCCATCAGTTTAAGTGATCCTCTTCATCAAAAATTGAAAAATCAGCTTTCCCTTTAGATGAAATCAGCCTCACTGAAATTGAGAACTTGTAACCCTTATATCTATGCAGATGAAATATTTGATGGTATTGCCTCTCAAACACATCTGCAACATCCGAGGGCCTGGACAGGAAGCCAAATGTAGATGAGCTTAGAGAATATAGTAAGGCAATTTTGTTATTATTGCTATAAGTTTTCAGTTCTGATTGCGGCGTGGTCATTCCAATTCATCAGTTCACAATCATGAAGGCAAGATAAAAGAGCAAATCAGGGCCTCCCTGGTGGCGCAGCAGTTAAGCGCTGCGCTGTGGAGCTGTCGGCAGCGCGCGATGCGGGCTCGACGCCTGGCCGGGGAGAATCCCACATGGTGCGGCAGACCTCTCCTGCCTCGCCCGCTGCTCCCCTCAGCAGTGTATTTCTGATCTGCCTGTTCTGCTCCCCGCTCTGTCTCTGGTGAACCCTCTCGCTGCCCCCGCCCCTGGCCTGTACCCCAGCTTGAACAAAAAAAAAAAAAAAAAAAAAGAGCAAATCAATAGGCCTTGGCCAATCTGGGTACATTGAGGAGATATCAGTTTGCTTTAGCTTTGTTCTGAGGAGTACACACACTACTACTCAGCTAGTAGAAACATAATAAATATTTGATGTTGATGGGCATCTCTAGAAAAGTCAAAAAATAATGAACAAAAACCAAATTTTCAGCAAGGCTAACATATTCTGCCTTTTAAAACAGGAATATGATTTGTCTCTGAAATTCACTTTCACCCCCAAAGTCAAGATACCACAAAATTAGCATAATCATCAACACTGTTCAGCACTTATTCACAGAACAATTTTAGATGTATTTGTAAGTTAAAATGAATTTCTAGCATGCCAAACCATGTGATCTGTCATATTAGTCTAGATGTCAGGTACCTAAACTTTCTCTGTGAGAAAGTATTTACAGAGTCTTTGCTAAAGAAGTCACAAGAAGTCATAAAGAACATATGTGGGAGATGACTGCTGAGTTAGTGAATTATAACTGTTTTTTAAGAAAAATATCTATGCCTATTAGTTCATATGCGTTGCTTAATGTGATTATTTACAAAACTCATTTTCTCTAATGTATTAGTTGTTTTTTATGGAAACATGGTAAGCTGTCAAATGAGTGGAATGTTTTATTCTAATCCTGACTTATTAGTATAATGTTTCTCTTCAAGATAGACAGCAAAAAAATCCAGGGCAGCTATAATTGGCTATGAAATAAGACAGTCGCCTCTGGCAATTGAGGTGAAGTAGGTTGACTGTTGAATTATAAAGATTCTATTTTTCTTTGTTAGCTGTTGTCCTTCCTGCCCCTTCTACCTGGGTGAGGCTCACCAGTAATCCCATAATGTGATGCTCTGTGGTACTCTGAACTTGTGTTGGAGCTAAATTTCTGACTGAACTTGGGAAAGGACTTCATCAGTTACCTCATCTACAAACCAAAGACAATATCAACTTCTCTGTTGAACTGGCTACAGTGAATTCAATATATTGTATATATAATGTGCCTGGAAGTAAATGGTAGCGATGATGTGATGATGAGTTGCAATCTTCTGGAAAATAGCAATTTAGCCTAATTTGAATTGCATACTGAATGAACCCCACCCTCCCTCCAAAGACATGGCTATGTTTATTCCATGGTCAAAATATTAAATGTCAATTTTAAGCCCAGAGTAAAATTTTATAACCAGCTATCAACTCTAGAAAACGAAGGTTGAGAATGGAAGTGCTGACAAATCTTTTGATGTTTTCAGGAATGTAATGGGCTTCTTAAGGAACTGGAGTTGCAAGGTAAGCTGTTTACTCTTTTCTGCTAAGGAGGCAATTATGCAGGCTGGGTGGAGAAGTTTATAATATGATTAAACAGTCAACATTAAATCAAGTGGTGATTGAATCCCCAAGATGCAGTTTACCTTCACAGCACTTTTGAGTGACTGAATTATATTTTCAAATGTTTTTACATTGGACAATGGGGAAGAAAATGTCAATGTTTTAAAAGCAATAGAATGAAGGTAGATTGAGAGAAAGGAGTGTTGACTAAAATCTGGATTTTTTTGTATTTACTAAATGACAAAATGCCTCTATTTTCATTTTAAAATATTTAAATAGCTACATGCTAGCTAACTGGTTCAAAAAATATACTGGATGTTGTTCATGTTAATTTGCATCAGCATTATATTTGATATACTGCAAAACAATTTGTGCTAACACATGTTGTTAACAAAGCTGATGCTATAATCTGTTACAATTCAATTTGCAATATATTTCTGATATACTAGATATGCACAGTTTCACAAACTGTAAACTAAATATAATGTCAGGGAACACTCTATATAAATCTTAGAAGACAAAATGCTATTAAATATTTACCAGTCTGTAAATAATATTTTCATATGTAATATTTGAAGTGATTTATTTACTAGATCTCTGTGTGGAACAAATATCTATAGTTTTCTACCTTCTGACATATACTAGAAATATAAAGCATCCTACTGAATTTATGCAAAAAATATTTTAAAAAATATAAGCATATTCAAAAATATCTCAAGCAATGTAATTATATGTAATTGAGATGGTCGTGTTGCCTTATTAAGCCTCAATTTTAGCTAGTATGAATCAGAAGAATGAAGAAAACAGGATGGGAGAACACGGTAAGTTTTACACATTTATATTCTTAAAAGTAAAATTACTCTTGGAAGGATAAGAGAATGTTTATGTAAAAGGTAATACAGAGCAAAGTTAAGCATGGAGTATTACATGACCTGGCTCAAATCCCTTCTTACTCTGAACTAGTTTTGTGATGCTGGTAGGTTAAACTCTAGGCCTCACTTTCCTAGCCTGCAAAATGGGAGATTTATGATAGGCCTTCTTCAAACTGCAAGAATAGTGATATTGAATGATATTGAATTGTTTGATCTCTGCCTGCATCTGTTTGAAAGCCAAGGTCTTGTGGGGTCTGTTTTCCAAAAATGTCAAATACTGTTTTATATTATTAATGGACACTAAGAGTAACAGACTTTTTTCTGTGGTGGCTATGACCTAGAAGAGTATTGTGTCTGTTTTATATCAATTCTTACCTTATTTTGAACAATGAGCTCAGACATGGAGTAGGCTTACAGGCTAGCATACATCATCCTGTGGATGACTTGCTAAAAATAGGTTGCTAGGCCCCATCACCAGAGATTCTGGATGTGGCCAGAGAATTTACACTTTTACTGCAAGTTCCCTGGTGATGCTGATGCTGTCCCTTTGTCAATCACTCCTTAACACTGCCCAAGAGGATAATTTGGAGAGAGAAGGAACCATTTGAATATGGAATTTTTTTTTCTTTAAATAGGAAAAATGTGACAATGCAGTTTGTGCTAACCCCTGCCTGGCTGGTTGATATACAGAGGATATAAATGGCATTACAGAGGAACAGAGTGTCTTCTCACATAGGAATGTATTCCAAGACCTGGACTATACCTCTTAGGAAGTCCCTTTTGGCAGGTCAGTGTAGTCTGGAAACATTCAGTTAGGGAAAATGCTCAGTCTTTTTGAGGCAGAAGATGACTAAAGGAAAATAGTTGGATAAATGCTCAAGAGAATCAGTGGTCCACTAGCCTTTCATTGCCTGGGTAACACTGCTACACTTCCACCTTAAACAAGGAGTGGCCCACAGTTTCCTGCCTCCAGAATGTTTGACTAGGGGAGTTTGGTGTTAGTAGTGTTTAGCAAGATTAATTCTGTAGTGGGAATAGAAAGAATACAGATAAATGCATTCCAAAGAAGAGGGTATGATCACAGAACACTTGTGAATGACGGCAGAAGTAAAAGAGTGAAAGAAAGTGGCATCTGGAGGAAGTATTTTATGGACTTTATATTGAATTAAGTTTCTTATTGTAAACCAATGTGGTTTGGAATTTTTTTTTTTTCAATCTCTGGGAAAGGACTTCATCAACCTAAAAACAAAAATCAGCACTAATCTTCCTGCCTCGAATAAAATCCACTCCACCATCCACCACTTCAACTGGGATTTCATGTCTCCAAAATTCTCTTTGGGTTATCTTTTTGTCAGTTTTTCTTCTCTTCCTCCAGCTTCCAAATTCTCTCTTTTCCTTTCCACAAACCCCCATGTGAAACTGTGGGTACAAGGAAGCAGCATCAAGACAAATGTTACATGAACATTATTTCTTGTTTGCAGGTTTTGCTTTATCTTAACTGAGCTGTAGACAATAAGACTGTACTATAAATTGGAAGAGAGGAAAGATACTGAAAGAGGAATGAAGAGAATATCATTTTGATAGAGGCCTCTCCAGACCACATTCCAGTGGCTTATCCACTATCTGTCATTTAGAAAAAGGAAGGCCAAACTCTGGGAGTAGAGATGAAAAAGGGACAGAAATATAAGATATAGCAAGGAGAGAGAAAAAGACTTGGCATGGGTATCTGGCACAACCTATCCTATAACTTGACTAATATGTGGGAGGACATAGAGAAGTTAAGAAGTAAGCAAAGTCACCAATCATGTTGCTGTATCCAGGGCATTCCAGCTGTTGCCGCCAAAATGGTAGAAGCAATTCCATGATGTAATATCTCTTTATGTACATAATATCTCTTGACCACAGCAAGTCAAAGATAGAACTAAGCAGCTGCATCAATTCATTGGTTATAAAAGGTAAGGCATATTGTGTCATGTGTTACATGTTTGGCACTAAACTGCTTTTGTTGTCAGTAAGTAATACGACACCAAGTGCAAAAACAAACGTTTAAAAGCAGAAAGGCAAGAAATCCTCACTAGATCAAGCTCTACACAGAGAAGTTAAACTCCAAAACTAGTGCATCCATAGATACAAATCATTTAATTAGAGAGATCTAGCCTCCCTAAATTTGGGAAATGATTTTATAATGAGCACAGTAGCTAGGATCCATCTATGTACCATAAGACAATGTCTAAATGACAAAGCTGTCTGCAAATGTCTCCTCCACTTTTGTGTGAGATATTTTTAGGGGTGAATCTCCATGACACAGTGATGACAGCTGATATCTTGCTACTGTTTAGTGTAAGAGTCTTTAGTATGTTGATACCAAGTCCATTTTATGCTTCATGAAATGCAGCATTTAAAAAAAGCACGATCTAACAAAATGCATTATTTTTTGCCATGTGTTTTCAAAGTAAATATATTGAAAAACATTTTCTTCATTATTATTAAGAAAATGCTTATTTTAACACTGCTATAGATTTAGGTGGTTGTTTTTAAATCTTAATTGCAAAGTGACATCCTGGAAATTCCTAGATCTATTAAGAAAGCAATGATGACATTAATCACACATTCATATGAAATCTTAAAAATACGGTAATTTTCTGAGTGGCGAAAAAAGATTTGAATAGCAAGAGTAGTGTTCTATCGGGAGTGGGACTGGAATGACAAATGTCACTGGCAGTTACGGAAATAGTAGCTACAATTTTAGCAGCCTTTGGAAGCTCGAAGCCTGTAGAGTAGGTGAGGACATCCATGAAAATGTTGTCATTTGCCTAGGGGGCCTTGCTCTTTACAGGACAACCCACCACACTCCTCTTTAAGCTATAAACACCCTCCTCTTCCTTTCGTAGCCCTGTTTAAGGGACAGAATATGTGAGAGCGGAAAATATTTCACATCTGATCATAGGAATATAACCCTATTCCAACTATGAGCTTATATTCAAATGTTCTCCTTGGTGAATGAACAGAAACAAGGAAGCAAATGATCTTATTAAGAAAAGGGGAATTAACAAATAATTTATGAGCACCCTGGAATAACCAATGTACCTGTCCTATTGTGTCCAGTGAAACTCTGCTGCCGACAGGCACATTTGTTTCTGGCACACCAAATAGGACTATAAAATGCAGGTTGAAAGTGAAAGTCAAGCAGAGTTGATATTACTATTTTTCAGCTAAAAATCTGAATCCACTAGGCTTGGCCTGAGAACTACCATTCAGATATTATTCCTATTGAAAAATGTTTTGAGTCCCAGGCTATTGATATGCATATGAACTTCTGGTACATTCAAATTAGGGCCTAAATTGTGCAGAATAGTATAAAGGAGTTTAAGAACCTCCTGGAATACATATTACTTGAATACATCAGAGTTCAGTAAGACAGTGGCCATGCATCTAGAAGATAATCTTCTGAAAGAGACCAGCACATGCTTAATCATTTACCTACATTCCATAGTAGCACTCCGTAAGTTTATCCATATCAAGGCTTCCTTCAAGTTCCTATTGATACTCTTATCTGGTCTGCTTAATTAAGCACACTATTGACAAAACCTGGATCTTTATTTAATCTAGCCTCAAAGTTAGCAACACTTTCAATTACTGATGGAGCTCAGCCAAGGCATGAAAATAGAAACCTAGGGTGACCAGTCAGCTAAGGTGATAATTTGGCATGGGTTACATGTTGACACTATGCTGACCCCTTAACACAATTACTCTTTTATACTTCAAGTAATCCCATGAGATGAGTATTATTTTTATTCCCATCAACAGTTGAGGACCACAGACCAAAATTTCCACTGTTAGTAAGCTGCAAAGCCAAGATTCAGATCCATTTAGCATATATCTTGGAAACACAAAGGTTACTTTACAAGTGACATCTTTGAAAAAATGCACATGAGTACCAGGGTAAAAGATGACTTTCGTTCCACATGGATTAATTGAAAGAAACTTAACATTTGTTGAGGCAAGCTTTGTTGTAAGTCTTTGTTCTAATCATCTTATTTAATTTTTCTGAGAGGGTAAGAACAATTAATATTCCACTGCCAGATGAGGAAACTGAGATTTGGGGAAGCTGATTAAGTTGTTCTTTATCAGATAACTGCCTAATCGTCAAGCTAGAATTAATAATTAAGTGTGTGCATTGCAGGGCCTTCAGTCTTACACATTACACAGCACTGACGCTGCAATCATAAATCATAAATTATATTTTCTTTGATATCTAATTTCTTTGAAGCCTTTCTCCTTCGGGGTCTGCATACTAACCAGTTTTATTAGATATTTGATCACTATAAATTAGGTGGAATATTCAGATTTTCATCAATATTATCTTTAAGAAAAACAAGAACAATTTCATTTTTATAACATTTTCTTACCTCATTTTTATTTCTAAAAAGCTATGGCAAATGTAACATTTTCATAGAAGTTGCACATGGATCCTTTCCTAGATAACATTATTTTCTATAAATATATTTCATTGAGAATGGAGTGGAAGGACTTAAAGCAGATAAAAACAAAAATTCTTAGAATTCTTTTTAAATTTATAGTTCACATCCTTCTATCCTCTCCCTGAGAATCTGATATCCCCATCTCCTGTTCTATACTAAGACCAACATCTTTTGTCAGGAGGAACAAACTGTTTAAAATTTTCACCACATTTCACTCTGTACCCTCCCACAAGAAATTTTCCCCTTAGAAGTGGGTGAGGTAATATGGAATCCCCCCTCCCCCACTTTATTAGACCAGGTATAAACAGGATAATGTTCCAGGAAAAGGAGAGCAACTTGCTTTGACCTACAAAGAGTTGAGACTTATTCTAAGTGTAGCATGTGTTACTGAAAACTGTTCAATTTAAAAATGCTAAGAAAATAATCCAATCCAATTATAAACACAAAGTAATACTCCTGAAAATTCCTTCTAATTCTGTTTTCTCTTGGAACTAGAGAGAACCCATATCTATTCAAAGTCCATGGCCAGAAAGATAGATATATTTCCCCTTGAAAAATGACTGAGTTATAATGCCTTGAAATATTTTAGGCCCTTATAAAGTTAGTGGAAGAATGTTACCAAAACTGCCCCTTTGGATTCTCCTAATAATCCCCCAAAATACAGAATGTTTTACCAGTGGGGAAGAAAATGATTCTCTAGGAAGTAAAGGGTAGAGTTATCTGAAATGAATAATCAACGTTATACGAATAGCTTTGCAGACTAACCTACATAATTGCATTGCTCTGAGGAGAGAATGGGAATACAGCACAGAGTTTGACTTAAAAACACTTGATAGAAGATCAGCCACTGGGGAGGTTGTTCCAGCATACCAATTAACACAATCAGTGCAAAGTGAAAAATTATGCTAGCACTGAATTAATAAAAGTATAGGTGAAAATAGAATGTCATCTTTATATTAAAATCTATTGGGGCTTAGTTTTTATGCAATTAGAAGCAGGTGTTAAATGCAGGTCTGAATAATGTTAGAAGGTTATAGTCCATGATCCCCAGGTCTGAAAAATTCACACTATGAAAATTGTTCAGCAAATACCTAATTACAATCTGATACATTCGTAAGACCATAAAAAACTCAGTACATCTTCATAGAAGGCACTTTCATTGGAGACAGAATTTCATTTTTTTTCTCTCATATTTTTCTATTTAAAAAGTGAATGGATTTTCTATTTGAATGTTGAATAGAAAATTCCTGAAAACTTACTACATCTCCAAGACTAACTCTTAAATGTTCTTTATATTTAATATGGCTTTGATGGACAATTTTTAGCCACTAGAACTGAATAATGAAAACTGAATATCACCTAAAGTACTTGTGATTTTTACAAGCAAATAAAAGCCAAAGGAAAGAAATGTTTTAATACATTTATACCTGCGTGTGAACCAACAGTACAATTAAGAATTTCAATTATTGTGGAAGTGAATCCAATTATGCACTTTTAATCACTGTATATTTGTATTTAAAAACAAAGATATAATGCTGCTTATTTTACAATGTGATACATTCTTCTGATTCTAATAAGAATAAATACCTAGAGGTCCAAATAACATAATACAAAAATATCTTATGGAGACTTTTTTCTTTTTGCTTTGTGTCATGCTCTTAATCCAATATAATGAAATATATGCATTGACCAACATCATAGTCTTGGAAACACACTATTTCTGGATGAAATAGGCTTCATTCCAAAACAGATTGATATAAAAATGCATGCATGCTATAAAAGAACAAAGACAAACTGTTTTCTAAAACATTAACTTTCTTATATTGACACATTTGGATATTGGTGAAAATAAACATTTAAAGCAATCTAACAAGCTAGTCCAAACTTGCTCAATCCTTTTGTATTCTATCAGAGTGACAGATGCAAGACTGGAGAGTGAATCATCCCATTTTGAAGATATATTCATAAAGCCAATATTGCCAAGATTTTTATGAACTCTTTCATCCTTCAGATCAAAAGTAAAACAAAATACGTAAACTTAAAAACAAAATATGTAGCTAATCTGTTTTGAACAAAGGTAAAGCAAGTGCCAGCATTTGAGTGTTATGCTTTCCAGTTGAAGAACAGGGCTTGGAAGTAACAGGAGTGATGATATCTGATCTCTTCTGATGAATGGGATATAGTGGTTATGGCATTTGTAGCTTTAACTGAGATACAGGTAGGGGAGGTAGATAGGTACTGGACACACTCATTCTTTCATGTTAGCCGATAACTTATCCTTTATTAAAAACAAACTTAAAGGTGAGGTGGAAGAAAACAAAGACTCATAGACTTTTAATCCCCCACTCGTACTTTTGCAAATTTCCTATCTCAAGGAATTTTGAATACATAGTATCTGGATTTTTTAGATATAACTGGCATACATTATTGTAGTTTCAGATGTACAACATAATGTATCAATATTTGAGTCTATTGTGAAAGGATCATCACAATAAGTCTATCATCTTAACAAATTTCAAATTTTCAACATATATTAGTTATAATCTCCAAATTATGTTGCATCAACTTGAGTTATTTATTTTATAACTGGGAATTTTTACCTGATGCCCTTTACATATTTCACTCCCTTCCCTCCCTCTGCTTATAACAAGCATTCTGTTTCAGTCTTTATGATTTTAGAGTTTTGTTTTGTTGGTTATTTTTTCAGATTTCATGTATAGGTGAAATCATATAATATTTGTGAATCTGCCTGAAATATTTTACTCAACATAATACCCTCCAGATTGGTCCATCCATGTTGTTATAAATGATAATATTCTATTTTTTTTCATGGCAAATATTCCCGTGTGGGGGGGGTGTATGTGCGTGTGTGACAGAGAGAGAGAGAGAGACAGACAGACAGACAGACAGACGTTAATTCTTTAATGGACATACAAGTTCTACTCCTATTTGGCTATTGTAAATAAGGCTGCAATGAACATTGGGCTTATATATCTTTTTGAATGTGTTTTCATTTTCTTTTAGTAAGTACTCAGATGTGGAATTGCTTAATCATATAGTACTTTTATTTTTAAACTTTGAGGTGTCTTATTACTGTTTTTTTTGTAGTGGCCGGACCAAATTATATTCCCAACAGTTTGAGGGTTCTTTCTCCACATCCTCACAAGCATTTGTTGATTCATGTCTTTTGATGATAACCATTTTTAATAGGAGTGAAGTGATAATTTTATTGTGGTTTTGATTTGCATTCCCACTTGATTAGTGATGTGCAGCATCTTCTCATGTTTCTCTTAGTTTTATATATATATATATAAATATATATATATATATATATATATTTATATATATATATATATTTTGGAAAAATATTTAGTTCCTTTGACCATTTTTAATTAGATTTTTAATAGATTTTGTATAATTTGTCTATTTTGGAAATTTATCTGATATATGATTTGTAAGTATATATTTTTTTGTTTTGTTGGTAGATTATTTCATTGTGAATGAGCTTTTAACTTGAAGTAGTCCTATTTGTTTATTTTTTCCCCATTTGTTTGTTGATCTTACCTGCACCTTTGGGGTCAAATCCATAAAAACATTTCTAGGACTATATAAAGACAATTATTACCAAAGTTTTCTTCTCGGAATTTTATAATTCAAATCTTTAACCATTTTGAACTAATTTTTTGGCATGCTATAAGATGGTGGTCCAGTTTTCCCCACACCATTTATTGAAGAGGCCATCTTTCACCCATTGTTTTTCTCACCTTTTTTTTGGTCAGAAATTGGTTGTATATACTTAGGCTTATGAGGTTTCTGTACCCCTCCTCCCTCCCCCACCCCTCAACCCTTGGGCTCTCTGTTCAGTTCCATTGATCTATGTCTGTTTTTATGCCAATACCATTCTACTTTGATTGTATAGTTTTATAAAATAGCTTGAAATTAGGGGGTGCCTCCAGCTTTGTTCTTCTTTGACTGTTTGAAACTTTTGTGGTCCCTTTCTGCCAGCTTCTCTTCATTTAGAGCTGCTGTGTAAGTGGAGATTTTGCATATCTATGGAGAGGGCTTGCAGACTGTGTGGTGGCTGTATACTAGTGAATATAACAGTCTTCTCTGAAAATTTCCATGTATTTGTCTTTTGGATCTTCAAACCTCCAAAACCTTAGAGAATGGGAGGGCCTGGAGGCTTATTGTACATTAACTTCTGCTAGGGACAATGTTTGGAATATTATCCTTTTCTCCTGTCTGGTATCTTCTTTTCATATACTTGCACATAAATTGACAAAGTGTCACATTTCTCCAAAAGGGACATATATAATAGCTTGAAAACAAAAAAACAAAGCAAAAAAAAAATTAAAACTATATGGGTAGTTTTTATATGTAAAAAAGGCAAACCCTTTGATAGTTCTGAAATACTGCACATCATTATTGAAGAGTGTTCCAGTTTCTAAGTCATGCAAAGGGGGATAGGGAATATTCAGAGAGAATTATAATTTTTTAAGGTAATGGAATTTGATGGATCATGATGGCATCAGTCTATGCCTGAGTGAACAGATGGCTCAAATGTCCCCACCTTCAATAATAACATATTGTATGCAACCTCCAGATATTAGACCCAAACCCTTTAATACCTTTAATTCTAACAGAAACTTAGCTGTTATCTTCAAGTAGTAGGAATTTAAAATAGAAGATAAAGCCATGATATTTGTACATTTTAGTTTATGGAGAGAGAGTCATAATCTATTCATTAAACTACTTTGGAAAATTAAGCCAGTGTGTGTAAATAGAAGCCTCCGTGTTGAGGAAGACAACAAGTAGTGGGTATAACACCACATTTGCCTACAGACGTAATCAGACGGGTGAGTGGAAAATAATAGATACATATTTTGTAATGTATATTAATGCTAGCTTCTATACTCCTCCATATTTCCTGAAATGTGATGTTTAAATCCCAAACAAAAGTGTATAGATTACAATCACGAAAGTCAAAAAATGAGATATTTGATACATTAGTTCACGGGACATTAGATGGAACCATATAAATCAAGGAAAATTCCCAAGAGCAAAATATGATAAAGTTGGAGTGGCAAAAAGGTCTGGTTATAATATACCCAAAACTAAAGCATCATGCAATGATAATAAAATTAGGAAGAGGAGGAGGAGGTATAATAACATGTAGTTTTGCTTGAACATTTACTATATGCCAGGTACTGTGCTAAGTATTTACAAACATTATTTAAACCATGAAATCATTTTTTATCCAGAGCTGATGCTTGTTACTCCTCTTCCATGATACTTTCCCTAACCACCAGCAAGTTCTAAAATAGGCTTTCCAAAGAAGAGAAATCAAATGCCTGAAATGATCAGAATTCACTTTGAAACAGTACATGTTAGTGCTACCAGAAACTTAGATGTTATCTTCAGTCCAACTTCTCTGCATTCCTGGATTTTTCTTACTGAAACACTGGTAGAAAGAGAAGAATGCACTTTTAGATGTTTTAACTTTAATGACTATAAATGAATAATGAATAATCCAAAGGATGTAATCTCTAATTCATGTGCTTCACACTGATAAAACAGAACATCTACTTTCTGCATTTTACATACATACTGGTTAGAATTTCTAAAATATGAGTATATTAAGAGCAGACAGTTATGGGGATTTACTCCAGACATGGCTGAAGCATATCTGGAAAGGGACATTTCATTTACCCTCATATTTTTAAATGTAAAGAGCAGTTCTTCACAGTTATCAGAGTGAAAATTCCAACTGCTACTTGCTAAATGTACAGAATCTGAACAAAAGCCGTAGACCTTTAAAAATGCTTATTTGTTACAAGAAAATACATTTTTCACAATCCTCAAATATTGAACCAGGAAAGATTATAGAACACTCATGCCAACAAGAGTCGGTAGAGATTACAAACATTACACTGAGGGAAAAACAAAAGCGTCCTGAATATCCCTATTGAGTAAACTGCCTCATTATTTAGTTTTGAAACAGATTTCTTTTTCTCTATTGTCTCTGATATAATTTCAAAGTCAAACAGATAATTGGAGAGTAGGAGGGCAGAAAGCACACTCTGTACATGGCAGGGCACATGGAACTAAGGAGGCAGGGGGGAGACAGGAACAAATTAGCTTTAGATTCTTTGGAGGAAAAAAAAATAATGACAATTTATTAAATGAGAGGTAGTTACACACACCTCCGTCATCTCAAACTTCTAAGCAGATGATAAGGCATTTTAAGATGTTAAATATGCATTGTGGGCTGTTTCTTCAGTTATTTTAACTTCCTCTTTTTGTTGTCTGTAAAAATGAATGGCAACTACTCCTGAATTTTTTACAGAGCAATTTGACCATCACAAATTCTCTAAAACATGCTTGTTTTCTAAATTTGTAACAAAATGAATATATAGGCCAGCATACAGGGTGGTTATTTGGAAAATATTTTTTGATTGACTTTCCTTTCCCTATGTTAATGATTCTTCATGACAATGTGGAACAGAGATGCATTTATAAATACGTATGAGCATGATATTTATATGTATTTTGTTCTCCTAAGTATCATGACCTATTATTTTTCCATTTATTCTCTTTTACTTATGCCTATGAGGCTTATGAACTTGAAGAATCTTCCAGCAGAAAAAGCTACTTTTTTTTCTTAATATTTATTTTTACATACAAGCTGGGGTACAGGCCAGAGGTGTGGGGCGGCGAGAGGGTTCAACAGAGACAGAGTGGGGAGCATAACAGGCAGATCAGAAATACACTGCTGAGGGGAGCAGCGGGCGAGGCAGGAGAGGTCTGCCACACCATATGGGATCCTCCCTGGCTGGGCATCGAACTCGCATCACGTGCTGCCGACAGCTCCACAGCGCAGCGCTCAACCGCTGCGCCACCAGGGACGCCCCAGAAAAAGCTACTTTTATATGTCCTTGCTTGTTTTCTTTTTTTTTTTTCTTTCCAAGAAGGTTTTTTACTAGCCCCAAAGGTGTACATTACTGGAATAATTTAGTACTATCCTAGGGCTAGTCAATTGTAAACAAGTCTGCTGTATGGAAAAACTGCCTAAAAATTGCAACTCAAAATCTTAGACTATGAAAAGGAACTGGTTGAGGATATACTCTATAATAACTTTCCTCAATTCATTTTTAAATCAACACTTCCCATCGGTTTTTATGTAGGTCAGGAAGGAGAAAACAGAAGGAACTAACATTATTCAAATGAAGGCAATATTTTAAAATATCCTTTAATTATGTAAAGTCAACCGTAGGCTTTTATTATTAATATCATTATTATTATTCATATATTTTACATTATTGTGTATTCCCCATAGGTTACCCGCCACCAATTCACCCGTGAACCATCACCATAGTCCCTTGTGCTCTTTTTTCCCCCTTTTTTGAGCCCTTTTCCTCACACCCCCCCCCTTACTGAACGTCTCTTTCGTATTTGGTTCCCCTATATTCCTGTTATAAAGGAAACCATTCAATATTTTTCTTTTTTTCTGGCTTATTTCACTAAACATGATCCCTTCTAGCTCCATCCATGTTGCTGTGAATTGCGTGTGTTTATCTTTTTCGAATGCTGAATAGTTTTTCATTGTGTATATGTACCACATCTTCTTGATCCAACCATCTATTTTTTTGGAATCTGCGTTGTTTCCATATTTTAGCTATTGTAAACAATGCTGCAATAGACATACGGGTGCGTGTATCTTTTTGGATTGTTTTTGTGTCCTTTGGGTAGATTCCCGAAGTGGTATTACTGGGTTGTATGGAAGCTCCATTTTTAGCAATTTGAGGAACCGCCATACAGCTTTCCATAGTGGTTGGACCAGTTTTTAAGAAGTCATAAATCAACAATCCCTCAAAGTTTACAGTTTTCTTTGCTCATTAAGGGAGTAACATGTTTGGTTTTGCTGACATTTTCCACAGCTGAAGTGAGCACTTAAGTAAAATTCAGATGACTTATCAAGGTGTTGGCAAACTTTTTAATGCAAAAGACCAGAAGGTAAATATTTTTGGTTTTGTGGGCCAACTCTCACAACTAGGGGAACTTGCCATTATGGTAACTCACAAATAGCTATTGGAAATAAAGGCCTTGGGTTGTTTATGCTGTATTAAGACTTTGTTTACAAAACAGACAGCAGTGGCATTTGGCTTATGGATCATAGTTTGCCATAGTTTTAAAAGAGTATTGTTAAAGTATAGTCATTTCTTTGTAAAACAAAGAATCTTGGATTTTATTTATTGAAACAACTATTTCAGTTTTTTTATAGCATTGCACAACTAGTCTTTTACCTCATTGTCAAGAAATTCAGTTTTTTAAATTGGTGTCTTAATATAGATGTAGTAAATTCTCATTTTACATGCCGTGATGTAAACAATCTGTCTGAAATAGAAAAATGGTATTTTTATTTCACATGAGCTTTTACGCCCTATTAAAATTTTTTGTATAGAGGTGACAGTGGTTTACAATACTGTATATTACTCAGAAATACAGAATAACAGATGCCTTCTGTCGGTGTTACCATTTAAGATTTCTAAATTACTTACTGCTACCTAACAGGAGGAGGAAGGTTTTCTTTTACTTTCTAATGATTTCTTTGCTCAATAAACAGCTCAATACAAATCTCTGAGGAGTTGAACTCATTCTTAGTCTTAAAAATCTTCCTGAAAAAGTGTCCTTATTCATGTAAATTATTAAACTACCTTTGCAAATAGAACAAGTTACTCAAGCACATATGCTCCATGGTGAAGGTGTAATACTTGTCAGTGGACAAAATATTTTTTGGAGAAAAATTTTGGAAAAAGGTTCACCCTTAACCTACAGTGTCTTAGTTCTTCAATATTTCTACCTATGACACTTCTCCACTCTTGACATTATTAGAAGGTGCAGGGCCCTTCATAAGCATCTTTGGCATAATGAGTTTATTTAGAACCCTTCACTAGAGTTAGTTAATAGCTTTTGCTTGCTTAGTGGATACCGAAATTACTGCAACTTGATCCTCTCTTCATGCAGAACTGTGACAATGTTTTCTTTACTTTATTATCTTGTTATCATTTAAAGTGTATTTTGCCCACTTACATTAATAGAAACTCATTTCCTCCTTTCACTAGCAATAGCAAAATAGATCTATTAAAACTGTGCAAGTGTAAGGAAGGAAGATCTACCATTTAGCTTGAACTAAGGATGGTTCACTTTTCACTGCGGATTTAGATTCTCCCTTTTGCTACATCTCATTTACCTTATATGTGGTGGGCAAACAGAAATATTGTAGAGCATTTTGTGTGTTTCATTTATGGTGCAACACATTTTGTATCCAATCCTAACCTGCATAGAAGAATGTTAAATCTACCTGGCATCAAGCAGTCCATGCCTTGATGATTAATTATGAGTCTGATAGAAAAGATAAGCAACCCATTGCAATAGCAGAGCCGAAAGCATACATTTCCTTAATCATGGAGAAATTACTAAATCCTATTCACCACAGGTGTGTAGGTTTATGTTACAAGCATCTGCTGTGAATCACATGAAGTTATTATTTTTATTCTACAGCACCAATGGGTGTTTATGGAAATAACTGTACACTATACAATTTTGATTGCACAGAGAGAAAAATAGTTATTTGGAATGCAATTTGGACTGCAATATTTCTTTTTCGTTGCTTCTCATTTGGCAGCTTATCCTACTCAGATATTATCATCAATATGCCATACATAAACTTACATTCATCACTGGTACTTAGGCTTATTAACTAAACAGCAATTATATTGTCGTAGGAGGATTATGGGAATGAATACAACTGTGTGTTGCAATGTTTCCTACTTTATAGCACAATGTGGAGTTTGGTTGTTGTTGTTGTTAACAACCCATAATGTAAACAATCTGTCTGAAAAAATAAAATGTGTCATTGAAAGCAAAAGCAGCATTGTATGAATATACCCATTTGTAGATACTCTTTTATAAAATTTAGCAACCCTAGTATGTTCTAACATAAACTTAGATTGAATAGAAACTGCACTGAAGATTCAATTAGAGCATGAAGTTTTACAAATTCAAGTCCAGTATCTATACAAAAACCCATCTTTGGATGTTAAAAATTGGTGAATTTTACTTACCGGTTCTCACTGAAATAGTCCATAACTTTTCCTCAGAAGTAAACGGTAACGTGTTGCATACCTTGGTAGCCCTTTATCTCCCGGTGAGAGGCTTCTGCAGATGGGACCCAACTTTGTGTTTCCAGGTTAGCTAAAAACAGAATGAAGACAAACAGCTTTTCAGAAAATTCACTAGACAACATTTAGTATGTGTAAGAAGGGAAAACTCATTCTTCTGTTATGCCAGATTCTTGAAGAGTCCAGAGAGGATATCCCTACCCAATCCCCAGATTGATGAATGCAGTGGGCTAGATCTCAAAGTCCAGGAAAATGACATTTCCTATAGCCTGAAACATCATAGTGATTCATGAAAGCGGGATAATTAATACACAGATGTTAGGAAAGTGGCAAGATTTTATTCCAATTTTATACTTTTTTTAAAAAAAGATTTATTTATTAATGCATAGAAGAACTGGAGTGTAGACCAGAGGTGCAGGGTGGAGGGGGGAAATGAGAGGATACACCAGAGACAGAATAGGGAGCAAAACACGCAGATCTACTGAAATACACTGCTGAGGGGAGCAGCGGGCGAGGGAGGAGAAGTATGCTGTGCCATGTGGTTTCGCTCCCTGGCCAGGGAATCGAACTCATACCACAGTGGCTGGAAATAGCTTGATAATGCTGAGACTTTAACCCCTGCACTATCAAGGAGGCCCAAATTCTTTCTTTTCTTGGCACAAAAAAGATTTGCTATGGTTTAACATCAGGAACACAATACTAGCCTTCAGAGTTTCTGTTAAATACTTTTTTAAATTTTCCAAGGTGGGAAGAAGACCCTCATTGATTTAAATCAGAACATCAGTAGTCACTTCTTTCTTGCTTGGCCAGTTGTGGTTTCCTTCATCATAAGAACAGGTGATGTTAGAAGATTTTATATAACAGCTATTAGGTTAAATTTCTTTTACCCTAAAAAAATTGCCCATATGAAAATGTGGCAGTGAGCCCTGCAAACTATGTATGTTCATTTAGGGAGGAGGCTTCACACATTTTTTTTTAAATATAATATTTATTTTTGTTATTCGTATCTTTTACATTATTATGTATTCCCCATAAGTTACCACCACCTGTTCACCCTTGGAGCCATCACCATAGTCCTCCGTGCTCCCCTCCTCCCCCCTTTTGAGCCCTCCCCCTCCCCTCCTTCCCTGCTGAATGTTGCTTTCTTATTTGGCTCCCCTATATTCCTGTTATAAGTGAAACCATTCGATATTTTTCTCTTTCTTTCTGGCTTATTTCACTGATCATGATCCCCTCTAGGTCCATCCATGTTGCTG
>PVIJ01011913.1:0-11082 GCA_004024925.1 Scalopus aquaticus
GGATAAGGGCACAAAATGGAAGAGAGGAGAATACAGGGGACCATGGAGATGGATCACGGGTGAATTGGTGGTGGGCTGCCCAAGGGGAATACAAAATGTAGAAGACATAAATAACAATAAAAAAAAAAAGAAACATAAAAAAAAAAAGAAATCACTCATGATCCACAAGAATGGAGACTATTTTTAGACTCTTCGAAACTGAGTCTTAAGGCTGAGATTTTGCACAATGGAAACTGTCTTCTATTCCTAAACAGCTGTACAAGAGACAAGAGAAGAAATCTAAGTAGTCTATGACTTGATTTTTTACAGGTATTAGTCGTAAGGCCTATTGCTATTGGCATGCATTTCATGATGTAAACATCAATTTATTGCAGATTACAAAAAAACTAGAGCCAAAATTAAAATTTAACTGTCATATTCGTGTTTTGCACATACAAATTGATAGGAACTGACTAATTTTATTTCAGTAACGTGAGTTTATAAAAATTTGTTGTTCCAGTGTTGTTATGATAGTATTGATAGTTTGATAGGTATATATTTGGTCAGATTTATTAAACTACACACTGTATGTAAGATTTACTATATGTTAATTATATTGCAATATATTGCAATTATATTGTTAATATATTGCAATATTGAAAATATATGATCTTCTTTAAAAACAGAAAAGAGGATGAAGGTGAAGAAGGAAATGAACTCCGGGAAGGTATTTTCTATGAAGCATACGAGAAAGAGGCAGTGGTTGGAGGAAGAGATGGGAGAAACCAAGTTTTATGTGTTTTCTTTTTCAGAGAAATAATTGTATTTAAAACCTAGAATTTGGGGCCTCCCTAGTGGTGCAACGGGTTAAATCTCAGCACTATGAAGCTATCCACAGCCACTGTAGCACGAGTTCAATTCCCAGCCTGGGAGCTTCCCACATGGCGCAGCAGCCCTCTCCTGCCTGGCCTGCTCCTCCCCTCAGCAGTATATTTCAGTCAATCTGCCTGTTTTGCTCCCCACTCCGTCTCTGGTGAATCCTCTCACCACCCCACACCTCTGGCCTACACCCCATCTCTTATATGCATAAATAAATAAATCTTTAAAAAAACAAACAAAAAAAAAAAACCCTAGAATTTGTAGGAGTTCCTAATCTAGTAGGCATAAGAAATCAGGAAAAATTGGGTAACTCAAAGACTTATCAAATTAGAAGCAGATAGACCTGAGTTGGATTCATCCTTGTAACCCTCGGTTACTATGTGACACTATACAAACTACATACACCCAATGATCATCAATTTCTTCATTTGTGAACTGATGATAATGGCAATATTTATATGGCAGAGTATTTGGAATTAATAAAAAGTATTTATATAATGGAGACAGTCAGCAAGCCCTACTGAAGCTTAAAACATAATTAACTTTTTGCTTTTGCTTCTTCAGGGCTGTGTAGACAATGAAAAAAGATATTTTTTGCAGTAATTTAGCTAGCTTGTCTTTATGTAAACACAGCCTAACAGTTTACTAATTTTGTAATATTTTTATTTTCTTTTAAATCTGTTTTGCTTTGCTAATTGCATCCAAATTAACTATCTTAGAAACGTATTTTTGTATTTACTCTTTGGAGAAATTTTAGAGAACAGAATTTTTTTTTGATCTATCAAAAGAACACACACCAACTATATGACATTATAGAAATTGCAAAATTATGGAGACAGCAAAAATATCAGTGCTTGCCAAGAGCTGAAGGGAGGGAAGCATGAATGTGTGAAAGAGAAGATTTTTTAGGACAGTAAAAGCACTGTAACTGTTACAGGGTAACCCCAATGTGAAATGTGTTGGCCTGACTGTGAGTCCTCACCCACGCGCTTAAAAGGAACTTATAATGAGACTCAACTCAAAAAGGGGTACGGAGGGTTCATTTACCATAAAAAGGGGAAATGAAGAAATGAATAACTCTGGGAGAAAGAGAGAGATATAAATTGATGAATGCGTCCTACCAGTTTCACTGAGCTGGAACCCCAAAAGCAAGCTGAAAACGGTCGAAAAGCCAAGAGACCCCCAAGGTTCACATGTCTGGTTATATACCAAGCCTGGCTGTTTAACACTGCCCTCAGCTCCCAGCAATCCTTCCTTCGGTGATGATGACATTATGGGATCTGTAGTCCTTGGTGTCTGCATCTCTTTGGGTAGAGTGGGGGTGGGGTCTATAAAACCTATTTGTAGCGTTTGTTCAGGACATCTTTTCCCCCGCAACACTGATACCATAATTTCAAGGTTTCAGGGCCAGTCTCCAGCCAGGAATGGATCCTAGGCTGCAGTGGCAGCGCAGAGTCCTCGCCACTGAACCACCAAGGGTTGGTGTTTCATGAAGACGCACCAGAAACTTCACTGACACTCAGGCAAGCAAGCGAAAGGTGGCAAATTTGTTTAGAGAAATAGAAATAAGAAAAAGCTTTTTAAGGAGAAAAGGAACAGAAACAAAGTGGGACTCCCAGGCCTTTGGAACCAGGCCAGGGAGGGGCAAGGGGTACCTCAGAGAATGTGTACCTTCTTTCCCTGATCATTGTAAAGCCCCGTCAGTCTCTTTGTGATTGGTTAGTTTCTGTGGTGTCACTCACTCTACCTTAATGTCTCTGTGCCCAGAATTGAATCTTGCTTCTAAGCCCTTCTTTAGAGTCCTTTTTCTTTATTGTTCCGGAAGGTCCTGTTGCACCTACTCCTGGGGGTGTTTGATTAGTCCCCTTTGGAAATCATTGCCCTGATCTCTGGAGCCTTCCTTATTCCTCCAGGCTTTTTCTAGTCTATTCTTACCCTAGGAGTTATCTGCTTGTCCTATGACTTACTGTGGGATAATATAGGGAGGCAAATTTTTACTTTTCCTCTCTCAGAGTTTTTCTACTGTACTGAAAATTAAATAACATTAGACAGATTAACAGGAAAAAAGCATAATAATTTGTGTGAGTATTACATGGCACAGTAATTTTCAAAAGTAATGAAGACCCTAAGAAATGATGTGGCCTACATGCTTTTATATTGAGTTGAACTATGAAAGGCAATTGTGGTAAAATGACTGAACTACACAGTGAGGCTAAAGGAAGATCAGAATTATTTTTATCACCCCTTGAAGAATGTTTCTTTTCTCCTGGTTGCAGGGAGACCACCTTTTACATGAGAATCTGTGTTTCCTATTTTCTAGAGGAAAAGCAGTGACCGATGCTTTCTCACTGATAACAACCTTAGTTTGCTTAGCTCATCTTATCTCCTGACCAAGATTACTGATGAGCCCAATTACTATTGACCCTCCTCCAGGCAGTATATGCGGACTGGTTCCACATCCTTAAGCCCTTGTTAAATCATAAAGCACTAGCAGAAACCATCTTAAAACGATCATATTCCATCCTTTTCACTGATTTTTTTTCCTCAGTTGGTGGTGCTCCAACTGCCCTCCCAGCCCTCCTCCTTCAGTCTTTATTTACTTTTCTACCCTCTGAGGTCCTGACAGGAATGAAAGAAGAGGGGGTGGGAGGCACCTTCTGTATCTCAAGACCTGTTCTTTTTGGCAGGCTTCTGCGGCAGCTGTAGTTGTGAGTGGTAGGAATTCATTTCCTACGCCATTCCTCAGTCTTCTTTTCAGTACTTGGGGGTTGGGGATGGGGAAGGCTCAGTTGCATGGGGGAAAACCCTGAATTTTCACACAATTGACAAGCTCTATCGTTCAGTTGGAGTCATTGAGCCACTTTGCCTTCTCTTTATGGAGTGACCCTATTGTCTTTTCCATTTTTCTGACCCCTTTGTGATACTCTAATACTGTATATGTTGGGCAATTGATTTAACAATCATTCAGAATCTGCACTATGGAGATCACTGATTTTGGAAAATTAAGGGATATGGCTGGGTATATCATCTAGGGCCTGAAACATTTTAGGATGGCTAATACATCTCTTGAATAGTCTGTTAGAATGCTCATCTGCTCAGCACACAAAAAAACTGTTAATATGACCTAACCTTTTGTTTTAGACAACTAGCATTTCATCTTTATTTGCGCAATCCAAAACACTGATTTATAAAAAGGTATAACAGTGATTTTGTATTTATGCTAGTTTGCTTTCAGCTGTCTCTATCTGTGAAATTCTGAACATCCTGCCAGAAGAAGCTGGCTTTACTAATCTCTGGGTGAATGTTACCAAATCCACAGGTCAGCCCAGAATGGGTTCTCGTCAGAACTGTTAATGAATCGCTTTATAAAATACAATATTCATCAAATTTTCTAAATAGATGCTTCATTTCTACTAGGCAATTAATCAATGTATTATTTCACACCATAACTTTACAGCATCTGAGATTAAATTCTTTACATTTTATTGACTTATTTTACTTTCTTTTTTATTAATTTATTTTCCTACATCATTGTTAGTTTTCAGACATTATTTGATTTCCCTGTTCAGGTGTCATCCTGTAGTTCTCGCACCATGTAATTGGCTAAGCTATTAAAGTGGAAAACTGGCTATGAATTGACTTGGTTATAAAATGTATTCAAAGATATATATGCTTCCCTCCAAAATAGATAGTTCCCCACAAAAGAAACATAATTCTGACTAGCAGACACTCATATATCCTAAATGATTGGTCTGGGATATAGGTAATGCTGACAGATTCCTTTCACTGTTCTTTTAGACTCTTAACATCACTGGTTTCAGGGAATTGATTCTCCTATCTCAGAATTCAAATGTGCATCTTCTGTAATATTAAAGGAATGAAAAATATTGAAACATGGCATTTCACCCCTTAACCTGTGAAAGGCTATACTGGGTGGACCCCAAAGCTATAAATTATAAGACTGGCAAAGTATTTTATCAACATAATGTTGTTCACTACCATATCATATCATAATTTAGGGTGATTTCAGGGGATAGCAGTTATCACCTCTCACATACCCCACGTCTGTGTTTTAGATAGATAGACACCGACGGTTCTTTATATGCATTTACTATTCACATTCCTAGAGGTAAACATTACTGTTAACATACTAGAAGTTTGGTGGCATATACATTTTTCAAAATGTGCCATGTGGCATATACATTTATCAAAATGTGAAGTTATACACCTGAAATGTATATACTATTATAAACCAATGGTAAAACAATACAAACAATAAATAAATATGAAGAAACTAAGGCCTGGAAAAATTGAATGACTTTTCCCAGGTCAAATGACTAATAAATTTGGTAGTTTGTCTCCAGCAGATATGTAAGTACCATTCTCTCTTTTTATGCTGTGTATAAGATTTCTATGAAGTAATATAAACATGTAGCCAGCTATGAGATCACAACAGAAGGCCTGAACTCCAAGAAAAAAAAAATGAAAGAGAAGGTTGTAGTGAGTATTCTTGATGATGGGGAGTACTTTTAGAATATAACTTATGTCTACGTCGGACATGGTACCTACTTCAGCTTACTTGCAAACAATTGGTATATTCATAAAGTCTTAAAGTACATAAATTAAAGCTTTTTCTAAATGTGATGGAATAAGAAAGTAGACACTTTCAAATAAGACACTCACCTTAGTGGGAGCATTTAAAATGTCATTTGGGAGACTTTTAACAATTTATTTATGTATTTATTTATTTTTTAATATATATTTTTATTGTTATTTATTTCTTTTACATTTTGTATTCCCCTTGGGTAGCCCACGACCAATTCACCCGTGATCCATCTCCATGGTCCCTTGTGTTCTTTTCTATTCCATTTTGTGCCCCCACCCCCCGCTGAGTGTCTCTCTCCTATTTGGTTTCCTTACAGTCCTGTTACAAGTGAAACCATTCGATATTTTCCTTTTTCTTTCTGGCTTATTTTACTGAGTATGATATTCAGCATTCAAAGAAGATAAACACATGTAATTTGCAGCAACATGGATGGAATTAGAGGAGATCATACTCAGTGACTTTTAATAATTTAAATAAAGTGTTGTCTGGTATTATCTGTGGAATCATTTCATTTATACATTAGTGGACTTTAGTGTTGTCATGTCATTTATAAAAAGTACATTCTAGGATACTGTTAGTGTGAAACTTACATTCATATGAAACTAAAACCATAGCAAAAAAATAGCAACTTTCTACTAAACCACTGCAGAAAAATAGCAACTTTCTACTAAACATGTAAATCATTCATTTAAATAGTATCTATAGCCTTGCTTTTTCAAGAAATTATAAATCTCAAAGCTTTTGGGAGGAATTCAGTAGCCAACCAGCTTGCTGATTATTAATATTCTAGAACATCAAGGGGAAAGACAGATAAATATCAGGCTTTATTTCCAACAGGAGAATTATGGTGCACAACTATTCATAGTTCAAACATTTTTAGAAATAATATTTAATATTTAAAGAAAAATGCTAGTCAAGGCACTGCAGGTTTTCTCATGCATTATTTAACTTTTGGAAACATGAAAGATTAGAAAACAAAAAAAATATGAAAATAGAAATGCCTCTTTACCTCACAAAAGTTCTATTTTGATAATGTCTTAGTCAATAAGATACTGAAATGCTTTGAATGTGTCAAAATCAGTCTTAATTATAATCTAAACAACACAGTTTCATGTATGTCTTATGCCTCAGCCTAGTTAAAATATAGTCTTGACATTTAAAGTCATCATTGAGGTTGGAGTCTCACTTAGGAAATCCAATCTCACATTGTGAAGTGGCAAATTAGGACAATTTCTCAGATAATTCAAAACAAGTTACCTTCTTTCTCCTCCACACTTCAAGAAAGTACTACATAGCAAATAAATAACAAATAACAAAAGTATGTGCTTTATACTGAGTCGATGATGGAACTGTAAAGGAACCCAGTGCTCAGAATAAATTCTGCAAAGAAAATTAAAAACCAATTTTTTGTTATTGAAATACGTTTATACTATAGTTTTGCAAAATTATATTTACTGAATCCAATTTTAAAAAGTCTTAAAACAGAATCACCAGCTATACAAAAAATTGCATAAAGAAAATAGGTAATTTATGTTTTGAAGTCTCTCACATAACTACCCAGTATGCTCCAGCTCTACCACCTCATCTACTTTGCTAAATATTTTAACCTATTTAATTAACCATTTCTGTTTTCTACTTTCTTAAGAACATATATTTAATTTTGGAATTTAATATGAAAGCTTTCTCCAATTTTTCCCTTCCAAAATACTAAAGGATATACGGTACAGACTAACACTAACTCCTCCTCCTCCTCCTCCTCTCCTTCCCTACCTCCACTCCTCCTTCCACTTCCCCTTTTCTCGCTTCCATTAAATATCACTGTTTCTGAAATCAGCATTTACCACTTTTTCTTCCTCCCTTGTCAGGGATCTGAATGCTAGGACATCCTATGAAAATATACTGTGAATGTTTTATGAGTGTGCTTTCACTTATCCAGGAAGTCCAGAGGAGAAGAATGACCTAACCTGCCATATTCTCTTTATGTGAACATCTTCCTAGTTATCTACAGTTTCATGAAGTAGAACAGAGTTTCAAAGCTGCCCTTGAATACTGGATCAAGAAATGTCAATAAAATTTTTTTCTTGTCACACATTTCAATGAACTTGCAGTTTATATAGCCAATGCCATTGCTTTGAATTTGGTTTGTATTATACAAAGAGGAGTACAGCCTGTACATAACAAACAGAAAAAAAAGCTGACATGATTTGCATTATTAAATTTGAATTCTTGAGTGAATGCTTAAATTGGCCCTTATTAATCCCTCTCTGTCTGTCCTTCCTCTCTCCCTCCCTCCCTCCCTCCCTTCCTCCCTTCCTTCCTTCTTTCCCTTTTCCTCCCTCCTTCCATCCCTTCCTTTCACTCTTCCTCCCTACTATACTTCCATCCATCAGTCCTTTCCTCCAGTTCTCTTTGTTATTTGTTTTAGATAATGATAGCAAGAAGAAAAACAACTAGGTAGACTAATTGGCAATGATCCTGAAACTTTGATATAAAAACAAAAGCAAACAAACCAATTCACTCCCTCCAAATACCCATTTTTCTCTTGAGAACCTCAGTGAAACTAGTTAAAATGGTTGCTAGGCAGCCTGCTCTTCATCTCACCATGGGTCAGGACTTGACTGGTGTTTACTGAGATACTCTGGCAAAATTCTAAACTAACGAAAATTATCAAATCATAGGATGATATTTCAGGCATATTTATAGTAATTGATTACATAGGAATACATTCCATGAGACAGACATATTTCCAAAATCCCATGACCCTTTCTTTCTGCGACTTGGTATTTTTATTTCCATATTTTACTGCATTGGAGTTTACTTGGAAATTGCACAACACCAGTCTTCTCACAGAACAGCTGGTCTATTTTATCCTACAAAAAAGGGATACATTTTCCATCACTTTCCTTGAGAAACTGTACCTAACTCTATTAACAATAAGATTGTCAGAAGAATTATATTAACCACCAGAAAGATAAACGGCATATTACACACTCACAGACACACAAGCACAGAGTACGTGAGAGCACAAATGCTCACCTCATAAAAATGCATGC
The DNA here is from genome assembly GCA_004024925.1 of Scalopus aquaticus. Lineage (NCBI taxonomy): Eukaryota > Metazoa > Chordata > Mammalia > Eulipotyphla > Talpidae > Scalopus > Scalopus aquaticus. The sequence goes on from PVIJ01011913.1 coordinate 8,518, forward strand.
ACATATATGGCGTCTTCTATTAATTTCTGTTTTTAACTCCATAATAAAAATAACTTTCTTCTCTTTACAATTTCCAAAGCTCTGTAGACACCACCATTTTTTTTTTCATTTTGGGGAGATCTAACATATATCTAAAGTTTATTTTTTATATCTATAGTATGCTATTTATTTTTATTGCTTATTACTTGAATGTTTATTTTAGATATTCAGGTAAATGAAATAGGCCCCAAATCATCTCCACAAGAAAAGGGGAGTCAAGGGAGTGACATAGAACTTATCTAAGTCGTGCTTCTGAAGGAATACCATATTTCTGGCCCAAGTTTGTCTACATCCTTGCCATTGGTCTCTTTTTCCTTCGTGACTCATTGTGAATTCATCTGTAATTCCCTGTCATCTATTAGTCTTTCAGTTCTTCCTATGTTCCAAAGCTGGTACTTCAATTCAATCCCATATTCCCAGACCAGGGTTTCTTAGCTGAGAGTGAATGAACTGCCCCATCTGTATCTGCCCAATCTTTTTGCTTCCTGGTCTACATCAGTTTTGCTTTTATTTTGTTTTACTTTCTGAGAATGAGGTCAGAAATCCCATCAGATTTTTTAAAGAAGATTCCAAAAATATTTTTAAGAATATTCAAGAAAGACTATACTAGTTAATAGACAAGAACTTTCTTACAAACCTCAGTGACTGTAAATATACTTTCACTCTCTCCTGATGTCTTTTTCACTTATCATGATAAGAAGTCACAGTCTGTCCAGTGCTGGAAAAAGAGGTTTGACAGGAGTAATCAGGTAATGGGATCATATTTAGAAAGTTATTATATATAATATATATATATATATATATATATATATATATAATTATATTTGTGTGTATATATATATAAAATGATATTTGTGTGTGTGTATATCTTTGAAATTTAGATGGACTCCTAGTGATAATAGATATGATTATACTCTCAATTGAAGTTAATATCTCTACTAATAATAGTAAGAAAGACCTGAAAATTCAGGAATCCCTAGGAAACAATCTGAGTGGATGGTCTCAGCAATGTTAATAAACTTTACGCATTGCACTAAACATTCACTGTTGATATTCGTCAGTTACCTTGTCTTGAAATGGGAATTCTTGGAGTTTCACTACTTCCTTCAAAAGGTTGGTTTGAGGATAATAGAAAAACCGAAAAGTTAAAACATGTAGGTGCAATTCATATATGCTTATATGTGTATAGCACCTTTTATAGGTATAAGGCATACATACATTGTATCACTCCTTGAACAAATCTGATGACCAACATTCTCTCATTGAATATTCATATACAATATAATATTTCCATTTGAGAGAAGAGTATGAATTTTTCCAACACATTTCTCCTTCTGTTTTTCAAATATTCTCCTCAGAGTATTGTAGGACATATATTAGGATACAAAATGTATGTGTTTTATAATCAGATGGACTTAAGTTTTTGTCTCTGAGTTTTGATCTGAGTCCCTGGGAAGTTAGTTCCTTTATGAATGACAGTGCTCTTTATATTTTTGGAGAAAACAACTATAGATTCATCTTCCTAACATTGGTTTTTCACATTTACAAATCCTTTGTTTCACTTTTTAACTTACTTCCGAATCTTGAGTTTATAGAATTTTATTTCCTCTTCTAGGATCATCTATAAATGTCATCAAAATGGTGGCATCTTATTTTTCTGACAGACAAATTCTCTAGGATGTGCTGAATGATGGTCTTTTTCTTACCTCTACTTACAACTACCTCAATATTGAAATCACATTCTTAAACTGAAGCAAAACTACCCATTAAAAATTGCATATAAATTTCAAAGTATAGGAAAGATATATATAAAGTCACAATTTTATTCTACCCAAGTTTTGGGTCTCCTTTCTATTTTTCTCTTCTAGTTTAGCTAACAACTATTCTTTAAGGAATATATATTTATTTAGGCAGTTATAAAATTCAATTTGAAGATTCATTTAGCCCATAATAGCTTCTTTAATGGTCCTGAAACAGAACTTTTTCTTTTTTGTAGAATACGCAGAAATAATATTCATGGAAATGAATTCAGTTTATCTTCTAAAAAAATGTATTTGTGGAAAAAAACTGAGAAACCTTTTCTGCATGATTTTGACTACATTTGTTATGTGGGGAGTGAAGACAAAAACATAAAACCTTGGCAAGTTTAAAAGTAAAAGTATTAATAGCTGGCAGGTATATCTGTTCTATTCTTCCTTCCACCCTTCTTGCCTTTCTTCATGAATTATTTGAGAATATCATCATGACATCTGAAACTTTCATTCAATGGATTCAGAGAAAGAGAATAATGAGAAAATATGGAAAATCATAATCAGTGAACTACTATTTGCTACTCTTTCAACTTTTGTAAGTTTGGAAGTTTTAATCATAGACACATGTATATATGTATATAAATATTCAGTTTCTACAACGTAAAAATTGATTTTGTTGGACAACAGGAGAATCCAGCATTGAATAAAACTGATGATCTGTGGAGCTTATGATATTGTATTAGATGATAGCATTAAATCAATATATTTACAGTTC
>PVIJ01011913.1:11182-52521 GCA_004024925.1 Scalopus aquaticus
AGAGGGAGGGAGGGAGGGAGGGAGGGAGGAAGGAAGAAACCACCTATATTGGGTCTTTTTCTCCTGCCAGCTTTCATTGTCCCATTCACCTTTCCATTCATGGGATCTAAATCCCATAACTTTATATTACTAAAAATAATTTTACATACTGGTAATGATATAGTACAAGATGTAAGAAACAGCTACCAAGTTTTAGACTCCGAACACAAAACTCCCTTGGAGTCATATCATCAATGGGATGTAAATGGATGTGACGCATACAGATTCAGGGTTAGTACATAAGATAAAATTCTCTCTGGTTTGAACCACCATCATTTTAGGTCTTTGTGATTTGGATGGCTTGTCTATATTCTAGCTAATTAATACATTGAGTAAAAATCTAGGAATAATAATTGATGCTTATTTCTTTGTTCCTCACCTTTTCTTTCCCTCACCATAGCTTGTGTCCTCATTAACCCTGGCCTGAACCACTGAAGTAGTCAGATGTGCTGTCTCCTAAACTTTGGACTCCTTCAACTGCTCCTCATCCTTCATTTCCATCAACTTTACTTTTTTATAGCCTGAGTTGCATTTGTATTATTAATTCTCCTCAAGGAGAGTCAAATTGTTTCCCTATTACTTAGGGAATAAAATCCAACTCTAAGTTTGGCATTCAAATTGCTATAGCTTGTGATTTTAGCTCATATGTTATGACTAAGTTAAAAGGGATACCATCTCCAACTTCTTTACTCACTGAAATATTAATAATCACTGAAATTCTAATAAGCCTGGTTTGAACCCCAATTATTATATGAAAATCCTTCCTCAGTTTTCTCAGATTCAATTCACAATTCTTGTATTAGTCTCGCAAAACTTTGCTTTCACCTCTTTTAGAGTATTTTATTCAATCAAATTTATAATTTCTTAAATATATACAACTTCCACAAGAACATGAACTCCTTTATGATATGCATGTTATTTTTTTTCTGTTTCATTTTTATTGCTATCACCCATGGAAACTTGCATATTTCTCCACACATCAGACTCAACAAAAAATATTTACCGAGTTAAAGTTAGTTGAAGAAGTTTAAAGTCTACAATTGCTTTATGAATTAGAATGTTCATAGCTGAAAGCTAAGAGAATAAACCTGAGAATGATTTCATAAACCTCCCTTTCCCCAAATGAACACTTTATTTACTTTAAGCAAGACATGATTTCCATTTTCCAAAGGAAAAATCTTGAATATATTATAAGAAAATTATAAAGCTTTCTGGACATCACAGAATACTTAGAAAATAACTTTTGAATGAGTTAAGTATAAAAGAATCAAGAACATACAAATTAAGTTTCCCTTGAGATACACAGGATTTAAAAATAGAAGAAATTTGAGATTATAAAGAACTTAAAACTTTGAGGAAATATTTCAAAAAACAAAGAACTAAAATTTAATAATATGGTTAAGTTGAACTGTAATCATTTAAACACTTTTACTCCTACTAACTCCCCCTAAATATGAACCATTTTCTAAATGAGAGATCTTTTTCAGGATCATAATTTGATTTACTGATCTCAATTCTGTTTTCTCATTTTACCATAAAATGTTATGGTGAGGGACCTCCCTGTTGGTGCAGGGGTTAAAGTCTCAGCACTATCAAGCTATAGCCAGTCACTGCCGGCTCAGTTGGATCCCCAGCCAGGGAGTTAACCCACATGGCCAGCAAACTGCTCCTGTTTTGCCCCCTGCTCCCCTCAGCAGTGTATTTCAGTAGGTCTGCCTTTTCTGCTCCCTGCTCTGTCTCTGGTTAATCTTCTTACCCCCTGCACCTTTGGCCTATACCCCAGTTCTCATATGCATAAATAAATAAAAATCTTAAAGAGAGAAATTCCTTTCCCTTGGAAAACTACTTGTTTATCCAGGTAATTTTATAACATTAAAGTAATATCAAGCTATGACTTCCAAACCCTGGTAAGTTGCTATGTTAACATTACAATTGGATGAGCAGAAAATCCACCAGTATATTACTTAGTTTTGCATTTCACCCTGACAAATGGAAAACTTATCTATGGGTAGGAAATCACAGGCAATAGTTAGATACTTTATCTTGGTTAATCCTTGTGGTGGAGTGAGGTTTGTTAAGTAAGCAATTAACACATGACATGATGCATGTTCCCTGTAATGAAGCCATGCTTGAGCTCTTTGGTGATGCACAAATATCCTACTTTGAAGGTTGTCAGCTTTTAATAGTAGGATATCTGAAATTAGTCACTGATATCTAGATATTCCCCATCAGTGAGAATAAAAAAGATCAGACATGAGTTAGACACATTTTTGTCACTCCTGACTTTTTTCAACAATTTTTAATATTTTTGAATTGGCAATATATTCATATAGTTCTAAAGTGAAAATAATACAAAAATATATGCAGTCACTAGTCTTGCTATCATTCTTTCCCATCCCAGCCTTTCCCAACCCCCATCACCATGATCAGGTAGTAACTTCTAATACTTTCTTACGTTTATCCTTCCCAGATTTTCTATGCAAATGCAAGCAGATACAGACATTAATTCTCATTTTTTTTTTCTTCCATGAGTGGCAACTCACTATCCACAACCAGAGCTGAATAGTCTCTCCCCAGTGTCCCTGGGCTGAAGGACTATATCTTATCTACTGAAAAGTGCTCCACGGATGACTACTGCTTATTGTTGAGGTGTCTACTCAGAGGTCATCTCTAAAAGAAGCTCTCCCTGATGACTTCAAGAAATGGATACTTTTTCCTTTTACTACTATTTTCTCTGTTTTCCCTTAAAATACTTATCACAAATTTTCAACTTCACTTGTTTATATATAGTGTAAGCTCCATGAGTTCAGGGACTTTATCTTTCCTTGTTAAAAGCTGAGTCACAGTTTAAATTATACCAATTGATGCCTAGTAGGTTTTAATATTTTTTAATTTAATTAATAAATGTTCATTCTCCAATCATTATCCAAGCTGTCCATTTGCTAAAAATTTCCTCCATTTTTCTTCCATCACCTGAGCACTACCAACTTTCAGCGTCCTTCATGTCTAAGGTTGAGCTGTCTCCTGCCTCTTTTGATCTATTCCTTTTCCTGACACTTAAAGCAGATCTGCTGCAAAATGGACATTTATACTCTTGAAAGGCTACAGTATCATATGAACAAACACTACGCCCTAAGATGAAGAGGAATGACCCCCACATCTACTTCTGATTTTATACTACTGGGGTATGACCTAAGATAAGTCATTTAACTTCTCTGAATGTCCAATTCTGTAAACTATGAAATGAGAATGATAAAGATGATGATTTGCTCCCTCTGAAGCTGTCCCCTAACATACTCCCCTGCATCTGGTCTGTACTTAATATACACAAATTAAAGGGCACAATTCATGTTTATGTATACTGTAAAACACAATGCCAATACAAAGGAAAATTACAATTATTGTTATGTGTTGTGTGAAGCTACAGTTCACCTCCCTGATTCAATTTTCTCATGTTTTCCTATTTATCATTTCCTAATAGTAATAGTGTCAATAAGGAAACCTAGGAATGAGCACTTTTATCTTCTATAGCATTTGTTCCACAGACATTACAAGGGTGTGATGAGGTCTCTTAAAAGTTAAACCATTATCTATACTCACAGTTTATAAATATCCAAGAGCTTCTTTTTTCTAAACTGGAAAATGTGATAGATACCATTTAGCAAAAATGGAACCAAATTTTAAGTCTTTCATCAATTTTCAACCAATTAGTGATAGCAGATGACTTCACTCTGCCAGTTGTAGAAATTCTGCCTTTCCTCCTTTAATTGACAAAGACCTGAAAAGAAATGAGCTGATATCTTTCACCTGAGCTGATTTTGTAATATTCCTCAATTTCAACATACCTATATATGTTATATAAATGTATGTATCAGGCTTGTACAACAGACTGCAAAAGAACCTCTTCAGAAACATATTGAACCACTAAGCAATGACAACCTGCTAGTACACTCTAAATCACATACTGTGTAAAAGCAGTAAATTGTTTCCTTGGTGGTTTTGACAACATTGCCTCTGAACATAATTGAATGTCATTCATTTATATGTTTGCAAATAAGGTCCCAGTGACATTACACCTGGGAATGTGTACACTTGGTTGTCTGTTTATGACAGAGGAGCCAGACATATGGCCTGTGGCCTCTGTTTGGCCCCAGAGCTATTGCAAAGTCCTACCAGTTTTCAGCCAGTCTCCCTGTTGCTGTGAAGAGCTCTGTCAGAAGCAGTGTTTCCCATCAATAAATGAGTGGAAACGCAGCTTCCCCAACTGCCAGCTCACGGGGCCTCACAACCTTGAGATGGCAAGAAGCCTTGATATATGCAAGAGAATGTCACATGCTATGTAAACGAAAGAGAAAGGATAAGACAAGGAGAAAAAGCAATATTTTGTTGAAACCTGCAAAGGGAGAGATCTAGGAAATAGAAAAGAAAAAGACACTGCTGCATGGAAGCCGCAAGTGTGAATTTTAATACCTTCTTTGCTTTAAAGGAGACATGGCCTCCCTCGTGGTGCAAGGGATTGAGTCTCAGAACTCTCAAACTATTGGCAGCCACTGCAGCACAGGTTCAATCCCCTGCCCGGGAAGTTCCCTCATGGCGCAGCAGACCTCTCCTGTCTCACCTGCTGCTCCCCTCAGCAGTGTATTTCAGTCAATCTGCCTGTTCTGCTCCCCACTCTGTCTCTGGTGAATCCTCTCAAACCCCCCCCCGCCCCCCCTCTGGCCTACACCCCAACTCTTGTATGCAAAAAAAAATTAAATTTTAAAAAAATTAAAGGAGACATGGGATTTTGGACAAATATTGCTCACCCAACTAACCTGAGAAGCCCCTTCTGTCAAGTAAGAGAGTTAACTCGTTGTTCAACTTTTTGTCACCACAAACAAATTATTTTTCTGTCAGATCTCACATTTTAAAAGGTCTTCTCTAGTAAACAAATTGTATTTATTCATTTGTTTCCCACCTATTGCTAATAAATTTACAAGTAACAATCAGGGTTTCTGAGCAGCACCTCATTCTCACATTGTGCTGGTATAATTTCAACAACAACAACAAAAAAGTCATTTGATTTTCTATGAAGACTTGGGATATGAAAAATAGCTTAGAAATATAAATAATGCTCATGGATTTTTTATTCTTCCTGTGAGCATATCTATTTAGGTCTTTTTTTCCCACAAATATTCAATAAACACTACTAGGCACTGGCAATAATAGGTACTGAATAACAAACTGCTGTTGATAAATTTCGAAAGTGGTAGAGAGACTACCAAAGAAAAGTCAAATTCAGCAAAAATTGTAAATATAATGATAGAACTACAAATCAAACACGGGATCAAGAAAAGGCCCATCACTCAATACCTCATTGAAAGAAAACAAATAAACCAAGAACAACGACAACAAAACCCTATTTATTTAGACTCACTTAACAGGCGGGGCCATCTGTTCACATTGCTCACCCGAGCTGCGCCGCATGGAACCAAAGTCCTGGGAGATGCTTGTTCAAAAATAGAGTCCCAGACTCAATTTTGTTTGACAAACACAGTATTTTCTAGCTCACTCTTAAAGATTTACAATGCATATTTGCATAGTAAAGGCTCTAAGAACTCCCAAATGGAAAGAAACATATTTAACTTGGTTGGATATGGATTTTTCTCAAATATTTGACCAAGGAATCTACTTCAAAATGCAAAATAATAAACCATAGGTTAAGACACTCCAAATATGACATTTTGTGTACATGTATGTGTGTGACACTTCAGATCTACACTCAGCAAATTTTAAATCTACAATATCCTATTGTTAATTATAGTTGACATGCTATATATATTAGATCTCCAGAACTTACTCATCTTGTGTAACTGAACCAATGAACCAACATTTCCCAATTTTCCCCTCCCTTCCACTTGGTTCCTGGAATAAACAAGTTCACGGCAGAGCCACATTTCAGATCACACTGTTTTGTTGCCCATTGCCAGTCTCCAGCACTTAGAGGATTGGTATTACCCAGCTGCACTTTGGCAGTCTCATTCAGACATTAAAAAAAAAAATCCATGAAATGCACTGAAGTTGCTATAAAGATAGAGTCAAAAATCATCCTTACTGGCATTCGTGCAGCACTTTTTGTTTTCTTTTTTTAGAGCTCTCAGTAGAATCTCAGAATATAGTTTTTTTCTTCAGGGTCTGATCCCAGAAATCGTGTGTAAATCTTGAATAATTAATTTATTAACTGAATAAATTAATCATATTGACACCATGATTTAACTGATAAATGTTAGTAGAACAGAGTAAAATTTATGACCCATATTTATAAAGTATAGAGAACTATACACATATATTGAATATTATTTTCACCTTGTTTTTCCTATATTACTTTTCCTTTATTCTAACGCCCTCATTTTATAAAATTTATAAACACTGCAGGTAAATTTAAGAATTCTAACAACTAAAAATCATTTAAAATTTCAGGGACCTCCCTGGTGGCACAATGGGTTAAGTCTCAGCACTATGAAGCTAGCTACAGTCACTGCACCACGAGTTCGATCCCTGGCCAGGGAGCTTCCTACATGGCACAACAGACCTCTCCTGTCTTGCCTGCTGTTCCTCTCAGCGGTGTATTTCAGTGGATCTGCCTGTTCTGCTCCCTACTCTGTCTCTGGTGAATCCTCTCACCACCCCATGCCTCTGGCCTACACCCCAGTTCTTGTATGCATAAATAAATAAACTTAAAAAAATTTCATTGTTCACCCTTCTCTCTTTACCTCATCAAACTTTCTCTTTTTTAAAAAAGATTAATTTTATTTATGCATACAAGAACTGGGGTGCAGGCCAGAAGTGTGGGAGGTGAGAGGATTCACCAAATACAGAGGGGGGAGCAGAATAAGCCGATCTATAGAAATACACTGCTGAGGGGAGCAGTGGGTGAGACAGGAGATATCTGCTGTGCCATGATGGCTAGCTCCCTGGCTGGGATCAGTTGGAACCCATGGTGGCTGGAGATATCCTGATAGCACTGAGACTTTAACACTTGTGCTACTAGGGAGGCTCCTCATCAAACTTTCTTACCTGTTTAACTGTGTTCACTGTTATAAATCACTTTGGTGTTTCTTTCTAAATTTTTGGACACGGAGAGAAATATAGTAGGATTATATTCTATTTTATTTTTTAAGTTTGTTTCTATGTCTTTGAATTTTTCCATGCCATAGTTTTAATGATACAATGTACATATAATGAATGAAATCTTTTAACCATTCCACTATTCACATTGCCCATTTTTTCCTATCAGAATAAGGATGTATCAACTGTCCTTATACATACTTCTTTTGTACAAGTATGTTTATTCAATGAACAAGTTTTAATTGATACCAATTTTTGGCTGATATCATTATAGGGTTTTTGTTGTGGTCCATCAGTGAAAAAAAGATTCAGAGTTTCATGACCTCTGGAGCTTAAATATTAATCACAGAAACCGGTAATTAAAAATTTAATAGTAAGAAGTAAACTGTATGTTATAAGGTGACAAATCCTATGGGGAAAAGACTAAGCAGAGCAGAATAAAGGACATAGAAAAGCAGTGAATGTGAACTGCAATTCTCAAAAAGAACTTGGGCAGGACTAATTGAGAAAGTAGCACCAAACTTGGACAAAGACTTGGATATTAAAGATCACTTCCTGTCTGTAAAGAGTAAGCTCAAATGTCGTCATCAGGAGAGGGGACAGATATATAGAAGGAAGAACAACAGACATTTGTGGTAGGAGCAGAATATTCAACGAGAGTAGCAGGCAAGCTAGTAGGTCTGGTGGGGGAAAGGGGGTATTATACCCTTGTAGGATATTTGAATACTTGAGGATTTATTCTGAGTGAGGATGTGGCTCCAGTGAGGAGTTTAGAAAAAGAGACTACACATGACTTCTATTTTAAAAAGTCCTCTCTATCTGTAATATTGGGAATAAATTGTATAGGGAACAAGGAGCAGGTAGTTGCAGGAATACCAATTAGCAGAACATTCCAATATCCTTACCAGAGTAGTACAGATGGAAGTGGAAAAAAAAGTAGTCAGACTAAGGGAGAACTTGAGTCAAGAGCTTGTTTGTATGCTGATGAGTATGGTTCAGTGAATATGGAGGACTTGCAGGAGAAAATGATGAATTGGAAAGTTTTTGTTGGGTAACTAGGTGCTGCTGCAGATCAGAATGGAGGTAGAACAGACATTTTGCATATAGTATGGATATTTCACCTCTGGCAACAAGTTGAACAGCAGAGATGAGGGATCATGTGAGCAAAACGGCAGATGCATTGATGGCAATCTCTGATATTGTTATCGTTTCAATTTTCTTCATGAAATTGGATGTATAGTCATCAGCTGAGTGTAACGACGGGGAGAAAGTGTTGTAAGCATAAAGGAGGAGGAGAAGATTTAAAATTGAAATAGGAGTAGATGAATTAATGGAATAGGAAATAGTATGAATGTCTGACTAACATTAAGAGAACTCATTAGGTTTATGGTTATGAATTTTTTTTAAGGTTTATTTATTTAGGCATACAAGAACTGGGGTGTAGACCAGAGGTGTGGGATGGTGAGAGGATTCACCAGAGACAGAGTGGGGAACAGAACAGGTGGATCTACTGAAGTACACTGCTGAGGGGAGCAGCGGGCAAGGAAGGAGAGGTCTGCTATGCCATGTGGGTCAGCTCTCTGGCTGGGGATCAAACTCATGCTGCAGTGGCTTCGGATAACTTCATAGGCTGAGACTTAACCTGTTGTACCACCAGGGAGGCCCTGGTTATGAATTTAAATGGAGAGGACTAAGGATGGTTTTGTGTGTGTGTGTGTGTGTTTTCTACTTATCTTTAGCTACATAATTGTAGGCATAGAGAATGGTGATCTGAACTTAACCAAGTTGTAGCCTTGCCAAACACATAAGAGTAACAAAAGCCAGCAGAGTAGTTAATGGTGTATGCCAGGAGTTAATTAATTATCAGGATTACCCATAATTTAATTTGAGTAAGTATAGGAATGAGAATATCAAAGTTACTGTGATAGTTGGTTGAATCTATTGATTTGATTTCCCAGTGGGGTCAAAGAAATTTAGGTGATTCTTATTGCATTTTTTTACTGAAGTAGCATTTGCTTATAATACAGTACATGATCCAAATGTATATGTGAAGTGTAGTGAGATAGAGGAACAAAGCTAAATCAAGGAAATATTGGTGTTCAGGACTACATAGGATAAAGGAAAGATGGTGGTGAGAGAGGAATATTTGCAGCTGAAATATTGGAGGTACTGACATTTTTCATAGTGACACATTACAGGGTACTGAAACAAGGTGGAGAAAAAGGTCATCGGAACACTGAATTCAAGGATTAGAGAACTTAGGGTGTCGGAAGGACTATCTACGTGAAAGAGTGAAGTTGCCAAGAATTAAAACAGGACTGGTATCAGAGAAAAGGGGGGGGGGTCAGGAACTAAAAATTAATATTCCAAAAGCCTAGGTTTGGGAACATAAGGATAACAATAACAGGGAGGAATACTGGATGACACTAGATGACACTAGATGACTAGATTTAAACACAGCACATTTCAGAGAAGAGGAAAGAGATAATGACCTGAAGAGAACAATGGGGAACAACAAAAAATGCCTACCCTATTTCCAGTTCCAAGAGAAATACTGTGCAAGTAAGAACTGTTATCCTCAGACAAGTTTGTGGGAAAAGCAAAACTTTGGGGAGAGAGCCAAGAATTCATGAGATAGAGATAGCAAATTAACCAATAGAAATAAGTTGTAGATGTAAGGAATTTTTCTAAAGATCAACTGTGAAATCCAGATAGCACAGAGAAGACTATGAGAAGATGGAAAGGTACAAAATGATGTATGGATATGGGGTGTACAGAGCATTATGGTGATTAGGGTTTTGGAAGCAAGAGATGCCTTGGAAACTATGACATGATAAATGACAAACGAAATTACATCTGATGAATTCAGCACACACGATAGTGGCAGGTATGTAAGATGGATTGGTAGAGAGGATAGGTATCAATATTCTCAACTAATCCAGTCAGCGAAAGCAAGAAAAGCAAGGATTTGCTTATTTGATTAATAAACATTTGTGAGCACATATCATTCATTGTAACAGATGCTAAAAGTTCAGCTCTAACTGAAGCACGGTTGTCACCCTTTGAAACACATTCAAATGTAGAGAAAAGAAAACAACTGTATAATAATAATATCAGTTGCTAAAAAGTCAATGATAGGAAGAAGATAAGAGCAACAGGGAAGTTAGTTATACAGGGTATTTGGGGAAGATCTTTAGGAGGTAATAGTTGAAAAAGCATCTCACTGAAATGAAGAAGTGAGTTTTGCAAATAACTGGGAGAAGATAGTTCCAGGCAAAGTAGTAACAAATATAAAGACCCTGATACATGAAAGCACTTTTTGTGTCTTTATGTGACAGCAAAAGGACAGTGTGACAGATGTACAAGGAAAAAGAATGGAAGAATAGGAAATTACACAAGATTGGAACAGTACCCAGGGTACTGATGTATGTGTGTGATTGCATGTGTCTGTATATGTCAAAAACACATAAAAAGAAATTGCTGTATGAAAATACATATTCATTTCCATAAATATTCAATAGACTATATATCCTTCAATAATATCCCAACAATTCACAGTCATTGACAATGTATAAGATTGACCACTTGGTCAATTCTTTCCAAAATCAAATAATAATCTTTATAAATTTACCCCCACTTAAAAGGCAGTTTTATCAGAAGTTATTTCATTAAGTATTTTAATTGGATATTTGCATATCAATTGTTTGATTTTTTTGCTGATTATTATATTTATTTTTTCTTTATTTTGACTTGTTGAGATTTCTTTATTTCATGTGAATATTATGCCCTCATCCCTTACATATGTTGCAAATATACTCTTCTGTTCTATTAGTGCATTATAATTTTGATTGAATGACTTTTAGTGTACAGACAAGATATATATGTAATTGGGGTCTCCCTGGTTGTGCAAGGGGTTAAGTCGCAGCACTATGAAGCTATCCAGAGCCACTGCAGCACGAATTTGATACAGCATGAGTTCAATCCCCAGCCAGGGAGATTCCCACATGGTGCCTCAGACCTCTCCTGTCTCGCCTCCTGCTCCCTTAGCAGTGTATTTCAGTAGATCTGCCTGTTCTGCTCCCCACTCCGTCTCTGGTGAATCCTCTCACCATCCCCACACCTCTGGCCAATACCCCAGCTCTTGTATGCATAAATAAACACATCTTTAAAAAATATGTAATTGTTGTGTTAATACCGTTTTTCATATTTTTTAAATTTTTTCCATAAACTTCAGAGCCTCTCCTGAAGGATCTGCAAATATAATAGTGACTTTTGTTCACATAGGCTTATAATTTCTATTTAATTCATTAACCCATTATTTTTTCTTGTTATATCATATGTGAATTTTGTAATATCCTTCAAATAACTTTTGGAGTGAGGAGTGGAATTGGATAAATGGTAGCAACAATCCATTAGTCATTACCTAGAATGGGTCAGGAACTATTCTATGCCCTTTACATTATTAACTGATTTAATAATAATTTCACAATAATTTTATGATGTTGGTACCACAGTGAGTTTCATTTTATAATGAAGAAATTAATAAATTAATATATTGGGAGTTTCAGTTACTTTCCTAAGGTCAAACACTGTTTAATATTATAGCCAAAATTCATATGGTACTCATTAGAAAGCAATAAATTATGCCCTCTAAAGTCTGGGAGGTTATAACACTTGAACTGAGATTTCAACTGAATGTTAAGGAATGAGTAGACTTTTCACAAAAATAAGTATGAAGAGCAGCCTGTGTATTAACAGGGCACTGTACGTTAATGGCATATTCGAGGTTTGGAGTAAAGGTCATGTCACAATGTTATAGAGTGTGATCTCAATAAAAAGTGTGACTTCATGTTCCCTGCTCCACCTAATGAAAGGTGGAGCTGAGTTGGAAGGAGAAGCTGAAGAGGACTTGGAAGAAGACTTTGAGGAGTCATGTAGAGCAGAGAGAAATGTGCAAAGAAGTTGTACTTGCTTCTCAGCTTTGGACTTGACCCAGAGATTTTGGTGACATGTAAGGAGACAAATGTAGTCAAAACATGTGAAGATACTTGGAAGAGATGTGGGTGAGAGACCCGTGAAGACACTGACAATGGCCTTTTCAACCTTGATTTGGACATTGATTTTTACTCCTTTTGTCCCAAACTTGCCTCTGGTTACCCACCAGACTGTGCCTTTGACTTATAAAGTTTCCAGCCTTAGTGGCCCACTTTGGGCCAACCCTGATTGGCTGGGCATTTACCCATTAGGGGATGGAGAACTTTTGGTGTTTTACTGGGTAACTATAAACCTTTCTTCTCTCTCTATGCATACTAATCCTACTAAAGTTCTTTTCTGTTAAAGATCTTCACACTAAGAATATGCTTTGTCTTTATGTGGCAGATGGCACAACCCACTTAGAGTGTATAAGTTTGGGAGTCCTTGGGTGTCCTTCAGTCTGCCTGCTAAGGACAAATGTATCAGATGCATAGAGAATGGGAGTTGAGATGAGAAGGGAAGAATTTCATTAAAGGTTTGGGTGCCATTCTAAAGGCTAGGATTTTAAGCTGAATAAGAAGATAGCTATTTGGCTGCTGTAGCAGTGTCATGTAGAAGAGTAGCTGCCAATTCTTGACTGTCCATATCTAGCTCTCTGAGATATGGCAAGGCACTAAATTTATCTACCCTTGGTGGATTCATTCTTAAATGAGAATAAAAATTGGGATTGCTTTAAGGATTTAAATAAACAGTGACTGTTAGCATTTAGCCTAAAGTTGGCAAGTAATAGACATCCAATAATTTCAAGTCTTATTGTTAGTTAAAATAAACCTGGGCAAGTGATAATGGCAATCCAAAAGAAACAAACAAAAAATGGATGTGAATGTCTTTAAATGGTAGCTTTCAAAACTTTTGATATCCATTGAAGTTCTGGGGGAGATTGGGAAAGGGTAAGAAGATAACTGGGTAGAGATAACATTGCTATTTCGAGATTTGAAGACTAGCTATTTGAAGATATATACTAAGGTGAACATGAAGGATGAAGAGATTTAAGGTCAAAGTGCTCAGTCCATTTTAAGAAACATTAAAATGAGATGACTAACATTTGTTTAGCCAGAAATAACAGATGAATTTGTACATATATACAGAAATCCATCTTTATTCTGACCATATCTATGTTAAGAAAATATATAGTAAAATTATATTTAAAAATATCGTATCTATTGGAAATTCCTATATTAATATTGCCATTTGTTTAACAGTGCAATAAAAAAATTGTAAAGTACCTAGTGTTGACTCTGAGGAACATTAATCACTTAAAGTAGCCTCTGAGTCACCGAAGATTAAATTATATGTAGTATAATTTTATTGTTCTATATATGTTACTGCATTCTAATTACATAAAATTAAGAAAGCCACAAATGTCATGGGTATGGGACAAATCTAGTTTCTGGGACAATCTCAATTTTAAATTTATTTATTATGTTGTTTATTTTAAAAATTAATTGTTGAGTTCATTTTTTGAATGCCAAGTAATGCTAGCTCATAAACCACATAAGAAAGAGTTGGTGATAACAAGAAATGAGACTGAAGAGATGAGCAAAGTGGCACTGGCAAGCCAATACCCATTCATTGTAACAATGGGTTCCCCTAAACAAAGGTACCATTGTTCTGTTTGACTCTAAACACTTTCTAGATGGTTATGCAAAATTGCCCTACTCTTGTGCAATACTAGAACAAATTAAATTTATTATGCTATTATGTCCCATTTTTAGTATATCCTAATGCTGATACAAGGTTTTCACAATGCCAGATTAAGGTTTTCAAATTAGAGTTTAAAAACCTTCCAACCTGAGGAAATTAATTTTATGAGCAATTTAAGCATCTACACTCTAAAAAGACACCTGTTTTCTCACCGTAAATATATGACTTTGGGATAATTTAAAGAGCCTTTGAAAAGTTAAAAAAAAATCAGCAAAATCTACTAATAAAAATAGACAAGATGCTCAGGGGATTCAAAGTAGGTTAAGATATCAAAATATAAATGCCATTTGACAGGGATTCTGGCACTAAATTTAGGCTTTTAGCATTTTGACTGATAAATCTTGCTGCAGGGTTCCTAAATCTGATGAGAACACCTGTTAGTGTTGCCCAAATGCTTGAATTAAAATGTAGTTTTGATATTTCAGTTATTAGATTAAAATCAGAAATCTTTAAACACACAGTCATTTGTGTAGGATTCTTTTTGTGGGAGACTTTTAAAGCACAGATTGACTCAGTTTGATTCTGCAAAGTTTCTAAATTGAAGATTTTAAGTGAATGTACCATATGATGCAATTTTATTCCATATCAAATGGAGAAGTCAAAAAGTAGTGCATGATATCATGCTGTTAAGACATAATGAGAAGATTTAAAAATTCTTTTAAATAAACTCTTAAATGGAAATATTCATAGAGGATAAAAATATTCAGGTGGTGTGGTTTGACCTTTAGAGTCACATAAGAAAGATGAGTCCAATTCATTATTCATCTAGGTATTGCCTATTATAAAATAATAGAGGTTTCAAGTGCTTTATATATAACCATTAGAAAGATCTGTGCATAACCCAGCCTCTATAATGTAATTGAAAACTGCAAAAGATGCCTGTAAGTTGAGTAACTCCGATAATATGTGACAGTACTATAAAATGATTCTTAATTGACTTAGGAAATAAAGGCATCATAAGAACACTTTTGTAATTTAAGGAATAATAGAAACAAATCTCTTTCTCCAAATCCTTGTTTCAATATTATTCAGAATGTTGGGTATGGATACAAAGAACTTCCCCCACTTATATTAAAGTTTTCAAAATATAGTCCTATATTAATGCTTGTTATACCTGTATCAATAAATAATGTTAAACTATCTCCAAACCTGTCTTTGGAAATTTTATTAAAATTAAACTTCTATTTATAGTTCCTTCTGAAATATCTACATGAAAAATTCACCAGAGATCAGAGAACAAAGATAAACTTCTAAATCAAAAGGTTTTATTTTCAATTTGAACTTTCAAAATGAATAAAGCAGTATGCACATTTATTTTACAGAAATTGAAGCTTCAAATGTTTTTTCCTACTTTTATATGTGTATAGCATGACATGGCCTGATAAGTGATTTAGCAGTTTCTCTTGAACAGACACTGAAAATAGCTAGACAAAGGAGAGAGGTGAATATTTGGGGGATGAATTTTTTGAACAAATAATAAGAGTTCTTATGATAATGAATGTAAACTAGAAATTGGTCAACAAAGAAAGAATAAAACCAATCAATTTGCAAATACTTTTCACAGCTCTTCAAGTCTGACTTATTCCTCCAGTTAAAAAGGAAGAAACATATCAGGACTCATGGGCAATATAGCAAAATGTTAAAACTTGCCAATTCAACTCAAAGTGGTTTTGTGTCTGTGTATCTGACTGTGATATTCTCTGTGCAGCACTAAATTCTTAAAAACCAATCTTTTTCTGCAAATTCTGCTTAATTTTGGAAACTTTTTTTGTGGGTAAGTGTATTATTCTTACTTTTATAGGAAGTAAAATCTGATCAAATGGATTAACATTATATGGATTAATGTTACATATGCCCCATGAAATAGTATAAAACAATGAAGTCTTGCACTTGAATGTGAATCTTAAAGTGTCACTGAACCATTGGCTGGCTGGCAATGCCTCTATGTGATATTTCAAATTCATCATGGATACATATTATACAGAGTTCCTCTTTGGAGTGTGAAAGCCAGTTGGCAAATGTCATCTAATGCAGAAAAAGAGGATCACTTGAAATTCTAATGAAGCTCTAGGTCCACCTGTATATCAGTGAGAGTAAGTATTATTATAAAGTGCTATGGACAGGCAGATAAAAGGCAAGAAATCTAGAGTAAGAAAAATTTGGAGGCATTTAGGAACACTGTCATTGTTTCAAAGTGAATTCTCTACGTTTTTTTATGATCAGGTTTGTAGATTAAAATCAGGTCAGGAAAGCAAAACTTGTCAATTTTCATAAAGATTTATATTTACATTCAAGTTTTACATTTAAAGGTATATTATTCTGTTTTGGTTATAAACAGAATTGTTTTCTTTGTCTCTGCAAAGGGGTGGGTATGGTAACAAATTTATATTACAATTGTTCTGTTTCATAGAGGAGGTACAGACTTTCAGAAATATTTTAATTTTAGTTAAATCGATCCTGGTTAATTTTGAAACAATTATGAAACCTATTGAAATTACAAATCACAAAATGTATATTGGAAATATAAGATTTGCAGTTATAAGAACCCCAAAGATTCACACTCCATTTGCTAAGAAGAAAACGCTGATAATCATGAGTTGCAGTTGTGGTATGAATGTACTCAGAAAAGTTAACTACATAAAAAATGTCACCTTCTTATTCAGCATATCAGCTCTCTGGGTGTCTTCAAGATATATCCGCTGGCTTTTCTTTCAAAATTTACACTTCCCTTAGCTATGCTGAGATGTTACAGCTATGGAAGAGTGCTCTGGCTCCCATTCTGACTCATGCATCATCAACCCAACTGTCAGTAAAGTCCTAATTGCAGAAACTTTATTACTTGAGGTGATATTGAACCAGAGAGAACACAGCTTGATTTTTCATATTCCAAACTTTGCAATGTGAGCAATTAGGGGGAAAAAAAACTTTCCTTTTTGTTTCAATTTGTAAGCTAAGCAAAATTGAAATGGATGTCACTGACAGTAAAATAGAAACTTAACATGTCGTTTATCGAGGTGACTTTATAACTTGGTATAAAAATATCCCATTAACCCCTCCTTCTCAGAATGCATATTTTGTATCATAACAGAACTTGTAATTTTACAACATAATTGGGTACCTTTAATTGAAGAGAGAACTGTACCTTATTTTATGATTCTGTCATCCTAGTATATCTGCAAGGGAAGTATACTTCAAAGATATGCTTTATATATACTTTTAAAATTTATATATTTCCTATGGGATCCAAAATATTTAAAGCATCTTTTTAAACATTATTTTAAAAAAAAATGGATTTGGAGGCAGCACAAGGAATTTCATCTAGAAATACAAAAATAGATGAAGATGGTTTAATGGAAAATTTATTGGAATGGATACATAAAGGATTCTGGGATCAATTCCAGGGTGAATTGTACAGGGGGTGATTAGAAAACCAGCAAATATAATTTTATGTGAAGTCCATAGGGGAGAGTTAGTGTTCATTAAAACACATGAGAGGGACATCTAAATCCGATTTAAGGGTCTGAAGAAGAAGAGACAAATCCATTTTAGAATCCTACTCCTTAAGGTTCTCTCCTTAAGAAATAACTAGGTGTATGGATAAGGAAAGGACAGAGTGGAGGGAAAAGGAAATCTTTGCATCCTAGGAAACAACTGTACACATTAAGGATTTGGTCCAGAAATAACTTTCTAAATCCTGACAGTTTAGAGAAATTAAAAGTTCAATGGGACCAAAGTCTGAAAATTAAGTTGGTGGTGTAATTAGAATTAGAAGGACACTCACCTATGAGGTAAGCTATGCAAGATGTTGAAAGGGGTAAGTCATGCTAAAGAATTTCAAGCTTTTTGTAAGAGCAATGGGAAGTCATGTAGAGATCTGCATGGGAATTTAACGTGATCATCTTTGTATTTTTGAAAGGTCAGCCTTGCTGAAGTCTGGAGAATTGCCTGGAGAGCGATAAGACTGAAAAAATGGAAACCATTTAAAAATCTGGTGCAGCAACCCACATAGGTTATGATCAAGGACTCAGCTGGAGTGGTAGTAGGAAAAAGAGAAGATGGATTTGAATGACAGATAGCAGACAGAATCAACAGGGTAAATGACTAATTGTGTGAAGTAAGGGAAAGGGAAGTTTCGGGATGACACGTATGTGTCTGGTCAGGACAACAGAATGTATAGTGATACCATTTGTGAAACATAAGAGGAACAGGCCCTGGTTCCTCCAAAGATGATTTCAGCTCTGGAACTGCTGAGTTAACATTTCTTATGAAATACACAAGTAATTGATCAAGTTGAAATAATGGACAATGGAATAAAAGTCAGATAGAAAGGAAGTGGAAACAAGAAGGAGAAAAGAGAGGGGCCAAGACCTGGAAATCTCAGTAAGTTATATTGCAAGTGTGGAGGAAGTAATTGAAGAGTTTTGGATTGGTAGGTGGTTGTGCTGAGAGGGTTGGCTGTCTAAATCTATTAATTCATAAGTGGACAAATCCTGGTAATGACAACTGCATAGATACGTGTGGTTTGAAGTGTAATTGAGGTGTGAGTCCTCGAAAAACAGGCATTAGTCACTTAATTCAGTGTTGTGCCTAAATTTTCTGAGTTCATGCTGAGATTTCACATGCAGCTCAGAAGTTGATACGGCACAGAGTATATTTTGATTCATATCTCTATCCCAAAGCTTATGCCCATACATTCAGGGGTCATATTGAAAAATCTAGGTGATCTTACTGTAGGTAATCATGGAGAGAATGTTATCATTACTGGGGAAAAAAAAAAAGAGTATTAACCCTTTTAGAATAAATCAGCAAAGACATACAAGCTTGAAAACAGAGACATTAATTAATGATTAATTTAATAATCATGTTCATCCCACTAATGAATTTAATTAGATTTAATAAAAACTAGTGAGAATTGTTAGCATGAAGTTAAAGTTTGTATGTCACAAGCATTTGAAAAGCTGAGGGAAAAGATTGATTACGGACATCTAATGGTTTGGGGAACCTTATAGAAAAGGTGAAATTTCACCTGATTTTTAGAAGATCAGAAAAATTAAACTTGTTAACCTGTATTATCTACTAATTAAACTTTTAGAAGGTTTATATTCACATCCTGAGTTTGTCTCTTTCTGGCTTTAAGCCCTTGACCAAATTCATTCATCTTTCAAAACATAAATGTTCTCTATTGTAATGTAAGAATATTAATATTCTTACTTATAAATGGCAACTAATTAGAAAACTCCTTTTTTTAATAACTGATTCAATTGAAAGCACTAAAAGTGTTATTCATCAAAGGAACAAAGATTATAGAATATAGACATTATCTAGAAGAAATCTTTAAAAATTAGAAAACTTTTGCCTTGAAAAATGTCTTAAATTGACTAAAATAAGCAATTATTATATCCCACCCATTGAGCAAATGTCATCAGAATAAAATAAATTATAGACACTATTAATGTGAACAATAAATGTGCTTTTCCATTTCTCAGTACATAAAGAATTGTGCTTTCCTGTGCACTTGAACTTAGGTGTGTAGTTGTGTGATTAGTTATAGCTTATAAAATACAAGTAGAAACATCTCTTAGTATAAAACTTTTAGTTACTTGTACTCAATTTTCCAGTCTCTTCTCCTGTTATGACAAGACTGTAAGATTGGCATTGCAAAAAAAATGGTAGAATATTCAATAACCTAATTATTTGAGCCAAAGACCTCTGGCCCAAACTTCATTAAACATGTGCAATGACCAAGATTTAGGGTTGGTTATTACTGTAGCATAACTGAAACTGTACTGACTGATACAATTTACAATATTGCTTCTCAAAAATGAGAGAATAGGTTGCAGGAGATGAAGTTCAGCTTTTACACAGACATAGACAGAAATGGTACATTGATAAATCAAGAAGAAAATGGTTGAGATATAATAAATGGTGACATAATTTAATCCTTCTAATGAATATACTGGTAATAAATACTTAACATTATTCCTATGTAATTATCTTAAAAATCATTTTCAAAGCCTCTAATGTTTTTAACACATAGAAAATCCCTTTCCTGTAGGAACTTAAAGTCTAAGACCAACACAACAGCATAAGATATAAACATAACACATGTAAAATTGTTAAATTATAATCAGTTTCTCAGGGTTAGTGAAATACATGATGAAAGCATAATTAGGAATGAAAACCACAAGATCATATGGGTCTAACTGCTCCTTACAATGGTATAACTTCCCTAAGAAAATAAAAGGTAATCATGGGGGAAGTAAGAAGTTATTGGAGATTTGAATAAATGATGGAAGTTGGCTAGAACACAAGAGGAAGTTTGTGGCAGAGACAAATTATGCACTGAAATGATATGTCTTAAACCAAGCCATGGAAATTATAGAAGTGAAAATTCTTTGAGCTATCATCTAGGCTTCTAGGACATGAGCTGCAGGCAGTGAGGAATGTGTCTCAATACATAGTGCCTCCAATAATACACAACAGTTTTGGTAGAAGTAGCTGGTTCCATATCAAAATCCTTGACACAGTTTTCTCATACCTCCCCTCCTTGAACATTTGATATGGACTTTAGCATTCTGCTCCTTAAGTCAGTCCCAGAACAGATTATCTCCAGGAATTGAAAGAGAACAAGAGATGTCACCGAAAATCCTCAGTTCTCAGAGCTGAAAGGTCTCCAGAGAAGTATAAATTTAAGAAGGTTGTGAAGAAAATGGCACGATTGTGTCTATTCATTCTCTACTTTATAGCAAAGCACCCCTTCTCCCTTTGCTGTATAAAACCCTTGAATAGCTTTCTATCCTAAAACTGATGGTTCTTTTAGCAAAAATTTCAAGGTAAGGGAATAAAATGACTTAAAGACTAAATAATGTGAACTCTAGCTCTCCAACTTTTCTCTCACTGCCTTAGTCTCCTCCCTGGAGTCTCCACTGTAAATTCTTTCAATTCTTGGTTGAGCATGTCCTTTCCACTATGAGAACTCTGAATATTCAATTACAGGGAATTTTTCATTTCTTAGTAAGATTTCTCTCTACTCTTTTATTAGCCACACCTTATACACCACTTTTTTTTAGGAAAAACTTACTGGTTTCCCTGGTTAGGTTGTATATGAATCAGATGTCAATTTTTGGGGTTAAGGATGGAAAGATAATAAACTGTTATGTAAACAGTGACTTTCATGGAAATTTATTTTCTTCCAAAATTAGAAATGAAAGGGAAGGAATGATGAACGATTTTGATGTGTATTTCATTTCTCAAGTACTCCCTAGAAAGGGTTTCAAAGAATTCTGGCTTAGTGAGTATATTTAGGAAATATACAGTCCTAGTAAAATATTGTGGTTACTCAGAAGCTGTAAATTTCATTCATTGTTGGAAAGCATATTTTTCAAAAATCTAAGTATAGCACAATGGTATTGGATATTATACAAACTTTTCTGATGATTAAGAATACTGTGATGCCATATGGTCATTATATTGATACTCAATTATCACTATGGGAAAAATAAATATAAATTTAGAATGTAGAGTAGGTTGAGCTGAATGACCGTTGGATATAACCCAAAGATATTTTTTTAATTATTAAATACATTCCTATACTTGTTTTATAGCAATCAATTTGCCTCTACCATAAAAGCAAAGGACAAGAAAAATATGAAGTTTTGGGTTTACTATAATTGACTTAGTACATTGGAAAGCTTAATCTTTTATAAACTATGTGGAGTTATTTATAAACCCTGATTTATTGTGTCAATATCTAAATTATTCCATCTGGATCTGGTAATGGGATTTGGAATATGTGTGAGTGGTTTGCTTTCTGCTCAAGACTAATCTACATAGATGAATGTTCTAATTGGCATATAAGTGGAACCTTTAAAAATAAAATATTAAAAGCTATTTCTTTTTAAACAAAGAAAAGTTGTATATGATATATCAAATATTTTTAGTTTTTGAGGATATATAGTTTCTAAATGTTATTTTACCAAAAAGGCATCACATAAACAGTTCTCTTAAAAAGCATGTTTTATTAATGAAGATTTCAAATGGTAAAATAAGTATTCAGTGAAAAGAAATGAGTTTTTCTTATTCTGAGAAATTTAACATAAATTATAGATTACTTAATGAGAGCAGGTAGAATGTTTATGACCATATAAAAAATCCTTGTCAGATCCAGTTGTGCTAATAATCAGGTCACATGTTGTGACATATTTTAAAACATTTAATATTTTCTTCACATTAGGAAAATATTTCTACATTTTCTATTAAGGGGAAAGTGTTAAAATTATTTGTGTGAATAAATGGTGTTAAATACATATGTCCTCATTGCTAATTTTTCTACACTGACTGAAAAATTATTTTAAAACAATTTTTTAAAGCCCTGAAAAAAATAAAAAATTTAAAACATTGATCTTCTAAGTACTGCTAACAGCCCAACAAATAAATGTTCTTTTGTATTATTATCAGGCATCTTTTCTAATAACAAAGACATTATCACTGGCTACTTCTATTTCTTATATACCCATTACTAAAAATAATTTACTTGGCAGACTTTTTGGAAGATGGCTTATTTGAACACAAATTCAAGCGAAAGGAGGAGAACTTTCCTGGAAGCAAACTATTCTACCTCCACGCATTTGAAGACTCATCTTCAACTTTCTTCCTTCTAATTAAGCATTATAATAAAATTCTCACAGATCTCAAAACTCTAGTGTTTCCATTGAGATGGAATATGTTAAGTCGGAACAAAGCTGAAACAATTATCTCTATTTTGAAAGGTAAGGATATCTGTAACCTCTATAATAGTATCTCTCCTCACCCTTATCTTCTTTATAATCTCTCTATATTGAAAGCACCACACCCCTCATGTTCCTTTAGAGACTCTACTGTAACTGAGAATTCTTTAAAACTATGTAGGATCTGACTTTATTATCTTCCAAAGTAACCATTATTTCTAGTTTCCATGCATTTGTACTTGCTATTTCCATTCTGAAAGTCTTTTTCATTTCTCAACCTGAAGATCCAAGCTGAGAAAATCCTCCCCATCTTTGGTCTTCAGTGCCTTACCCTGAGCCTCTCTAGACTGTTGCAATACCGCTTAAGTGGGTCTCAGCTTCTGTTTCTGCTGTTGTCAACCTTGACCGCATAATAACTAGAGGGATCATTTAATGCTATCATGAAACGATTTGAAGGCTACCAGGAACTCCTTTTAATACTTAGAATGAAATCAACAGCATTATAGTGCCCAGCAAACTATCCGGCCCCTCACAGTCCCACCAAACCCACCTTCTTGCTATTCCCTTTTTCTGGAACTATCTCTTACTAGAACTTGCCAAGCCTTAATTATATCATTGATGTTGCTGTTCAATCTCATTTCAGAAAGGCCTTTGTGATTCTAAAATAGTACACACCATCATCACTCTGCATACCTGTGGCCTGCTTTATTTTCTTCTGAGTGCTTATTACTTATTGAAATTAGATCAGTTCATTTTCTCACATTTTATTGTCCTTTTCCTACACTAAAATATACGCTCAGAGTGTAACATTAATATTCTATTATTTCTGCTGCTTTATCCCCACTACTTACAGGAGCATGTGGCAAAGAGTAAGCTCTCCTATTTCTTGAATGAAAAGAATAAATAAACCAAGGGTCTCTGATTCCATGAAACCTTTTCCTAATACCCACCATCTTCAACATATAACAGTTAAGAAGCTGTGATCACTTACTTGTTTACCACAATTTGGCATAAAAAATAATATTTATTGAGTACTTTGCTGTGTGCCAGTCAGTGCCTTTTAAACATATTTTTTAGAAAAGACTTCTACATATATTTTCTTATGTAAATTTACAGCTACTTTGCTATGGTTATAATCACACTGGTCAATAAATTTTTACAAAAGTCATATTACTGAAATAAAATTAGTCATTTCCTATCAATTTGCATGTGCTCAACATGAATATGACAGCCAAATCCTAATTTTGGCTCTAGTTTTTTTGTTTTGTTTTGTTTTTGTAATCTGCAATAAATTGATGTTTACATCTCGAAATGCATGCCAATAGTAATAGGCCTACAGTTAATACCTGTGAAAAATCAAGTCATAGACTACTTCTTAGATTTCTTTGCTTGTTTTTTGTATAGCTGTTCAGGAATAGAATAGATGAAGACTGTTTCCACTGTGCAAAAGCACAGCCTTAAGACTCAGTTTCGAAGAGTCTAGAAATAGTCTCCATTCTTGTGGGTCATGAGTGATTTCTAAGGCATCGTGAGGCCCTCATTATCGGAACAGATTACCAGAGTACTTTTCTTTCTGAAGAAAGGCTCCAACTGCTGGTGGTGCTTTTGATATAAAGTAATTGTGACATCTTCTTCTAGAAGATTCCACTGTTGGAGTCTTGATCCTAGCAATTTTGCCTTCTTCTTGGATAGGTCCAAATCACGAACCAGGTCATTGAGTTCTTCCTGTGTTAGTCTGTGTGGGGTTGATGATGCACCACAGTGAAAATGTGGATCACTGCATGCTGATGGAACAGGAGAAGAACAGGTCGGCTCACCCTTGTACCCATCAGATGAATCAAGAGAATATTCTGCTGAAGGTTCTGGAATAGGAAGACCCTCACCATGTGGTACTGGTCTCAATGCAGACGGAATGTTTGGGTAGACTATTCTCAACTTCTTTTGCCTCGTTATTCCACTGAAAAGAGGAGGAACCAAGCAGAAGGAACAATCCTTTATGTGGTTGCTTGGCTCTCTCCACCCATGGGGACTGCAAACAGCATTGATGGTCTTTGCCATTGAACCACTGTGAAAACTGTGTTGTACATGTAGCACAGCATATATGCGGGGCCCAAGGCTTGTCGTGGTCACCAACCTTGCATCCAAAGTAAAAATGATAAGCCTTCTTCACTTGAGAAGTGATACTTTTCTTCTGGTTGGCAAATGTCACTTCCCCACAAATAGAACAGAAATTGTCCACACTATTAATGCACTTTCGAGACGTTACTGTTCTGTATTGTGCCTAAATGGATAAAATAATAACAGGGGAACAGTAGCTTCAACTGGCTCTCACAAAGTCTGAAATATTTTCAATGCTCAACCTTTCTGGAAGGGCTTTATATAATGCACTGCTGACGTCAGCTTACTTCAGCAGCCGCTTGGCAATATCATTGTATTGCATCAGAAAATGATGCAATCCACTCTGGATGATGTGTGCATGATGGTATTATGCAATGTGATGCAATATGACATCATTCTAGGCTGATTTAGCATGTTGTTGCAGTTCTATTGGATAAATTTACACGGTGAAACATAAAATGAATCATATGAAATATCTTCAAAATGAGAGCTAATAAAAAATATTGAGGGTTATATTCATGTTCAGCACACCAAGGTACTACAGATTTGGGCCTTTTTAAATCAGTAACGAACTCACTGTTGACCAGTGTTATTATTGCTCCTGCTATTACTATTATTATCACTATCATTATTATTCCTAACTTAACATCACACAACAGCAAGCACAGGGTCAGGATTAAACCCTAGGTAGCCTGGCTTCCAAGCTAGATTCTATAAGCATTATGTTGCACTTTCTCTTTTAGGAAAATAATCCCAGTATATTTGAAATGGTTTATTCGCACACAGATATCACTGTATTAGGAGTTATCCTGGGGAAAATCATGCCTTATTCCAACACAGCACATGCCCAATAGCAGTAAGTGAAAGAACGAGTGAAGAATTATCTATACACAGGGAAAAACTAATGGACTCATACAATCTAAAATAAAAACAATGGTATTTTTTCAGGGTGTCAGAATTACCTGATTCTGATCAATGAGCACAATAAAGGGTCTATTGTTTACCTGAGGAAAAGATAAGCTCACTATAATGAAAGCCTTCAGAATTAATATTAATGATTATCCCTTCAATCTATAAACATTTTTAAACATTCATATGGATGGAAGAATTCCAAGAAAACTCTTTGAAATTTAGACATAAAACATTACTAAGATCATTTAGAAAAACTAAGCAAAACCTTATTCCATGGATAATTTTTTTTTTTGGTAATCCTTTATGTGGATATAGATGGAATGTAACTTGATTTTATTAATGAACTCCAGTCCAACATCATGAGTTTTTTTTCAACACTTAGGTCTCTCTCACTCTAACATTATGCAGTGGTGATAGAAGCACCAAAGATTATCTGAATACATGAATATGTGAATAGCTTCTTTGTGTCTGAACAATTAAGGGGGAAAATAAGTCTACTGTATTTCTCAGGACAAGAGATGAAAGTCAGATTAGCTAGGACAAAGAGAATTACTGGTTGAACTAACCTCGTTAAGGGACAGGCAAGGAGAAGTTGGTGTTTCTCGCCTGAGACATATGAACCAGATATTCGAATGCTATCAACAATCATGCAGAAGTTGATATGCCTATTTTTCTCAATATATGAAATGTAATTCCACTACAAAGTGAAGCGAATGATTGAGACTAAACACCTAGAAAGTTAAATACAAAACATTTTCATAATTGGAACACTCTCCACAATTCAAAAGCAGTTTGCTTCATTTGTCTAGTAGGAGACAATCTTTTTCAAAAACATACTTTAGGTGATATTTTTATTGAATAGTTTGGTTTAATGATGTTATATTGATTCCATCATTGGTGTCTGCATTTCTTTAAGTTAATAAATTTGTGCAGCCTAATGCCTCACCAGAAGCACATAGTGAGCATAGTACTGTTGTAAACTAAATTTCAGATATAAAGCAGTACTAAGTTTGGATAAGAGAAACAAGAGAAATGTTTTTCCTCTGCAGAATAGTGCATTTCACTATTCATAGTGAAGAACCATGTTTCTGGTTGCTCCCCTACCCCTATCCTCTTGGAGAAATCCAGATTGTAAGTACTAATCATTTATTTTTAGATTTAATGCAGATAAAAATCACATGTCAATAAACATAACCAGAAGAAACATTGCACAGAAAAAAGAAACTATAAATCTCTGCAAATTTAAAATATGTACATACATATGTAATAATCTGACTATATGTACATATAAATTTGTAATAACATGGGCTGTTATATTTTACTTAAATTACAACTTAATGAAAGTTCTGTTTAAAGAATGTCCCATATAAAATTTTTCTGCACATCATGAATCAACACCATGCAAATCAATAAAGCTCTTAATGTGACAAATGAGCTTGCTTCTTACTTCATTTCTCAAATGTAAACTGTGTGAATAAATTTCTAAATTTTGATCTTCATTTCTGTAATTATTTCATCACTGAGCATAACATGCTATTAAAATGTACTAAGAGAATATATCTTGTCTACACATTTTTACTGCTGAGACTTCCCTTGCTCCTTCCTCTGATTCAAGTTAGCAAGACCCTAAACTGTGTTCCATTCACTGGTGCTGGGGAATGGGAGCTGCTTCCAGGAGAGAGCACCTGTTATTGCAAGGCTTTCCGGTATGATGCCCTTGTTTTATAGATCACATTCCTGCCTCACCTGGTGTCCAATGGCTGAAAACTTTTGTTTCATATTTCTTCCATTTCTTGTTGGAGAAGGTAAATTCCATCCTTGTTACAACACCTCAGTTGGAGCTAAAGTAGTGCAGCACAAAACTCTGTCATGTTATGGTTGTTTTTATTCACTTCAAAATATTTTCTATTCGATGCTTTGATTTCCTAACTGTACCTTTGATTACTTAAAAAGGTTTTATTTTATAACAATCAACTAGGTTTCTTCTCATTTAGCCTATGGCTACATTTTATACATGGGTAGTTAAGAATATATATTCTGTTCTTGGGTGAAATATTCTCCACCTATTATTTCATGTTAAATTTTAATTCTCAATACATTTTCTTACTTTTTGTTTTGCTCTTCTATCAATTATAGAAAGAAATGTGTTATATGTAGATTTCTTCCTTTTTCCCAATTATTTTGTACTGTAATGTGAATCTGATTTTTTGAGAAAAAAAACCAAATAGAAGTTTACAAATAACGTGTATCTACTATACACATTGGAGAGAACCAGCATGAGGAGTAACTTGCCCACATAATTTTAGGCACCATCTTAAACAGCTTAACAAGGACAAGGGAGTTTGGGAGAAGCAAGGGAAAGCCAGTTTACTGTGGAAAACAGAGGAAATTCTACCTTCTCTATTGAAAACAGTTAAGGGATTAGGTCTTCAAAAAATAGATCCTTAGAGAGAGAAGTTTAGATAGAAAGATCAAAAGCAACTTCCACCCAGCCTTCTGAACCACCCCCCCCAACCCTAAAATGAGCTTCATGTCAAAGACATATTTGGAGTGGCAGATTTTTTGCTCCCCTACAGTCTTGCCTTTGGAATTGCAAAGAAATTACAAAATTTAGCAGTTGAGTTGTTCAATTATGTCATAAAACAAGTCTCTCAATACTGAGAACAGATCTATGATTTTGGATGAATCAAATTTACTACTATGCATTCCAGTTGGATTTATTCCTTTACATTTTAATATGGCCCTCTAATATTGAATACTGCTCTTCAACTGAAGTCTATTTTGCTTTATATTAGTAAAGCAACATCCATTTTCTCTTGGCCAGTATTATATGCAAACAGTTTTGAACACTACAATTACTTTTTTTAATCCAACATTTAATTTTTAATCATTGTGTTCTTAAACATAAAGTATCTCTTCTATTAAAATTATACAGTTGCCTTTACTCTCTACAATTTTCACCTTAGTCTTTAACTTGAATTTTATCTACTCATATTTAATATAAGAACTGATATGGTATGTTTATGTCTGCCATCCTGTGATTCTCTTTACCGCTTTCTTTCAAACTTTTGATTTAGTGAAATATTCTTAAGATTTTTTTCATTATATTAACTCATTAAAATATATTCTGTAAATATACTCTAGTACCACAGAAAAATATTTTAAAATTCATCCTATACTAATTATAGTATAAAACATGTTATTTAGCTACTTTCCTGCTGCTGCTTGAACCACAAATCTTTTCATTTCATTTACTCCAGTCCTTTATTTTTTCTTTTTATAAAATGGGAAAATACAACTCACTGTTGTACATTGTTGTCTCAAATATTTGTCCTGTACCTTGAAGAAATAAAATATTACAATAGTGTTTAATAAGCAAATATTTCTTTTCTATCAGTAATTGAATTCAAATGACCAAAGATCTTTTGGCATCTGTCATCAAGGTCAAGTTTTTTTCCTTTGCTCATTTAATGTAATTGGTTGTGGTACTCTATTTCCTTAGTGAAAAGCCCTTCCTAATGAATAGCCCTTCGAGCCTCACAGAAATTTTCTTAATAGTACTTTACGACTTTAACTTTTAAATTTGATGATTTCTTCATATTTGCACCTATATCCATAACACAGCTGTTTTACTGTGTCATCTTACTTGGTTCTGTTTTTTTAGTATTTTGGGGTATTTGGTAGCAACATCAGTTTCTTAAATTGAATTAGGACATGTCTCTTATTATGCCATGCTTTGGAAGAGATTGAAAAACTAAGAAATTGTGTCTTCTTGAAAGTTTGTAGAAACTTATCAGTGAAGCATCTGGGTCATGAAATGATTTGAGCATTTTTTTTTTAGCCGATATGATTTAACTTTATGACAAAAAATTTACTATTCCATTGAGTGTTTAAATTTCATGAGCATGATTTCATGTCCATAATTAATCTGAAAAAGAATTATGCTGTGTCTGACGTTCTGTCTCCTTCACATGCCTAATGTTGTGAATTACTACTCCTCCACATTGTCCTATGGGTATCTTTTAGAGGTGTATTTATTTCATTATAGTTTTCAAAGTTGTTGTTTTAGAACATTTTCATTTCTAACTTTCCTTAGTGTTATTTTGCCATTCCTAACTTTTTTGTTTATTCATAGGTCTATTTCAATGTACTTTTGCTACCTCTGTATTTGTATTTATTGGTGTAAAACAAGTGACAACGAATAGTAGCTTCAAAGGACATCCATTTATTTGCTCACAGCAGGTGAGAGGTTTGGATGATGTTGCTGGGTTCTCTCTCTTGGAATCATGAGACTAATCAAGATGTCAGTCAGGGATTCTTCTGGAGACCCTGAGGAAGGCTCTGTTTCTAAGCCCATTCTCATTATCTACAGAACTTAGTTCTTTACTATTATAGGACTGAGGTCCTTGTGTCATTTTTGGCTGTCACCTGATAGTTTCTTTCAGCTTTAGACACCACCCGCATTCCTTCCCATCTTCAGACTTTCCCTGTTTTGTATCTCTAACTTCTTTTCTCTGCACTCTAGATCATGAAGAGATCATATGACTAGGGTTGTCACATCAGGCTATTATCAGAATATTCCTTACTGTAAGGTCAAGTGATGTAGGACCTTAATTACCTTTATAAAATCCTTCATAAGAGCATCCAAATTGGTATTTGACCCCCAAACTGGGACAAGACATGTTCCAAGTATGATGGGATCATACAGAATTTACTCATAGAATCATATCTATGAGTAGAATATTTAATTGATTTATTTCTCCCTATTTTGTAGGAATACATTTTCCAGAATACATATCTGTGTTCATCTGTGTTCTCTACCTTATGATGTATTCGGACTTGAAAAGTTGATATCCTCTTTGAGTCAAGTGTTATTATTTTGGTTCTTCTGTGGTTCAATGTGTTCCTTAAGTAATGCTTTTGTTATTAAAGTTAATTTTTTGTTTTACTGAAATAAGCTTTAAAATTAATGTGATTCATTCTTTTCTTTTGGGATTTTTGAGACTTGAGATATGATCAATATTTATAAAAGGCTTACGAATATTTAAAAAGTATATATATATTTCTGCCTAGTAGCCTCAATAATAGTTATATTATTTCTCAATTTCCTTATTCAACTTTGGATTATTTGATCATAGAGAAAGTTTCAAAAAATTGTTTTCCTTTTTATCTTTATTTTGAATGTTTTTGTTTAGTATAGTTGAGTGATACACACACACACACACACACACACACACACACACATTTATTTTTAGTAACCACGTTGTACATGATACATGACCTGGAATTTGCTTATCTTGTATCTATCTGGAAATTTGTACCTTTTAACTACTTTCACCCATTTCTCCTATCCCTCACTCCCTAACTCTGGTAGACACTTCTGTTTTGTTTCTGTAATAATGTTTTTATTTTTAGAGTCTATATATAAGTAAGATCATATAATATTCTTTGTTTTTCTATTAGCATAACTCCATTCAGGTTGTCATTGTAGATGGTAGGATTACGTTCATTATTATGACCATATAATATTCCTCTATGGGTATAACATATGTGAATGTGTGTCCATTGACACTTAGTTTGCCTTCATGCTTTGGTTATTGTAAAAAAAATGCTGCAATGGACAGGGAGGTGTACATATCTTTTAAGCTAGTGCTTTCATTTATAAGCTACATCATACAACTCTCTGATTTATTTCTAAAGTACTAAAAACAAAAAAAAAATATATAAAACTGAGTAAATCACAATGTAAATAATGAATTTTAGTTGATAATGTATCAATTTTTGTTTACTACTTGTAACAAATGTACCACACAAATGCAAGATACTAATAATAGAGGGAAATAGTGTAGGTTTCAGGGGAACTGAACTCTTTACTCTTAAGTTTTTGTAAAACTAAATTATCAAAATGTATTTGATTAAAAAAACTCAAAATATAATAAAATATTACAATTGAATATGCATTACAGTTTAAGTTAAACTTTATTAATTCAGCTAACTGATTTGGTCATCTAGTATACCCACAATTATATTTAGGATTTGAATACAGAGGCACACAAGGTCAACAAACTAGAGAGACAATGTATTGATTGCTGTGCTAATGAACACTATGAAGTAGAATGGGTTTCTTTGGGAATATATAGGAAGGGTATCTATCCTAAAACTGCTCTTTCCAACCATCCTGAAATTAAACTCATACCTGCACACATAATTTAAAAATGATTCTGGCTTATACTTAGAATAAAGGAAGAATAATGGCAACTAAAACAATTACTATTTCTCTATATAAATGTTAAAGCATAATACTAGAAAACATAATGGGAAAATGAGATGCTTTCATTTCTAGGTGTAATCACCAGTAAACTGTAAATACAAATGAAGGTAAACTTCAGTGAGGCAGGCATGTTTTCCTGGTCGCCTCACTACAAAAGATAATCAAAAACCTGAAAAAGCCACCAAGGCTCCAGGACTCCTTCTTTACCCATCTGTCCAGCTCCACAGAGAATCTGCTCCTTGCTCTTCCTGACGCTACAATTGGCATCACGGACAGGATCATAGGGTAAATGAAAGAATGATCAGGATTTTCCGCCTTCTTATCACTAGTATCAATGTGGTCTTACATGCATGCCTCACTGAAATTTACCTTCATTTGTAATTATAGTTTAATGGTTATTACACCTAGGAAAAAACTCTGCTTTTGTCTGATGATATCCTCAGTGCCTGGAGTTGAATCTCACATGAGTATGTCACACAAGATGTGCTTGATAATTGTTTTGTTAAGTGATTGAAAGAATGACAAAGTGGGGCCTCCCAGGTGGTGCAAGGGGTTAAGTCTCAGCACTCCGCAGCTATCTGCAGCCACTTCCACATGAGTTCGATCCTTGGCCAGGGAGCTAACCTACATGACACAGCAGACCTCTCCTGTCTCTCCCACTCCTCCCCTCAGCAGTGTATTTCTTCAATCCGCCTATTCTGCTCCCCACTCTGTCTCTGGTGAATCCACTCACACACACCTCCACACACACACACCTGTGGACAACACCCCAGCTTTGGCCTTCACCCCTGCATAAATAAATCTTAAAAAAATGACAAAGTGGTTTGTACTGATTTAATACCAGTAGTAAAATTGCTATCAGTGATGTAATATTCTAAATTATCGATCAATTCATGAGTCTCTAAGAAGAAGTTTTCCCCATTTCTTATATAATTATTGGTAAATATTAGTTGCTGAAAAAAATCACAAATCTGAAAAAAAATTCTTTAAAATAGTTTAATACTAAATATTTTAGTATGTTAATAATGAATTCCCACTATTGTGTACCTAGTACCCAGTATAAAGAGAGTGAGTTTGTGCAATTGTATTACCAGCCCTTCAAAGGCACTCATAACTATTGAATAAGGTAATTTTGCAAATGCTTTGCTCTGCTATGTGGGTGTTTTGCCACTTTATAGTCTTCCCTTTTGCTAAGACTCAGATGTATAGTGATTGCTATTGTTCATTGATATTTGAACTCACTTAGCAGAATTTTTCATGTATTTCTTTACAAAATACATATTTTACTCAGAAACTTAAGACTGTTTATCACTAAAAATGAAACTAAAAAAATGCGCCAACCTTATTTTCTACTTTGTTATTTTTTTCACTCAGATCTCTGCATCC
Source organism: Scalopus aquaticus (assembly GCA_004024925.1). Taxonomy (NCBI): domain Eukaryota; kingdom Metazoa; phylum Chordata; class Mammalia; order Eulipotyphla; family Talpidae; genus Scalopus; species Scalopus aquaticus. The sequence continues at coordinate 44,480 of PVIJ01011913.1, forward strand.
CTGTTTCTTCTGTGAGTGCCAACCTGATTTCCCATCAACAACACTGCCATCTTTGTTTGAAGCCTGCCCTGTTGCCTGAGTGATCTCTGCCAATGCACAGATGACCAGAAATGACTGAAAATTAACATCTGAGAGCACCTCTTAATCAACTAGCTCAAGAATATGAGTACTCCAGCTGCTTCTCCTTTGCTCACATAATTCTGAAGCACTTATTTTGTACCTTTACCCAGGACTTCCCAGGAGATTATGCTTATTAATAACTTGACAAGCTGCTTTTGCTTTCCTGTATCATCTTCATACTCCTTTTTTTTTTTTTTTTGAAACGCCCAAATATATAAAGAGTGCTCTCAGGGTCTGAATCTCAGGGGAATTCCATTATGGGAGTGAGAAATGGTTCTAGGAAATATATCCTCACAGGGCACTTCAGGGCTGGGTCACTGGCTGGCTAGAGAGTAAAAAGACAGTGTTGCTGTGGCAGATAGTATGGTGATAATCTTTGGAATTCTATAACATAATCATTAATAAACTTCTCACCAGTTGTGACTGAAATGGAGTATCTGCTAAAAAGAATGCACTGATTTATGCAATGTATCTGACATTTGAGATATGTGGCAATGGTAATTATAAAGACTAGAATCATTTAGCTAATTTTAAGTTACATTGACAAGCCAAGTAAACATAATAGACTCAAATCAGCCTATAAATACATTTTGTAAAGAGGGTCTTCTTGATAGTTTTTAAAAAGAACTTCATTTCCTGAAACTGGAAGACAGGCAGATCAGACTAAAACCATACTGAGGACCTAACTGTGATAGTAGCTGAACTACAGAGAAGAAAAGATTCTCAGGACTGATAATGCCGCCTGTGCTGAAAGGACTTACATACAAGAGAAATGGGTCCTGGCTACCCAAGATGGGAACACCTACATGGATACAACTGATGTCATGAATCCTCTGATCTCCTTGGACCATCCACAATTACAGAAGTGGCCCACATCCCTTTTTACTGGCTAAGAAACTTCCTTTGCCTGAAGATCTTGAAGAGGCTTCTATTGATATGGATAACTGCTTCTTTAAGCTTGCCCACTACTAAATGTAACCTGGTAAAACTATTTTGGAAAGTGATCCAGATTTACCTTGAAAAACTAAAAATGGAAAAGTCATATGAGTCAACAATCCCACTGTTGAGCATTTATCCAGAGATCATGAAGCCGTCAACTCAAGAAGCTATATGTTCTATAATGTTTATTGTATCATTATTCACGGTAGCTAAGACATGGAAACAACCTACATGCCCAATGATAGAGAAATGGATGAAGGGGCTTGCCCGGTGGCTTAGGGGTTAAGTCTCAGTGCCATCACCACTGCAGCCTGAGTTCTAGTCCCACCCAGGAGGTTAACCCAGATGGCACAGCAGACCTCTCCTGTCTTGCCTCCTGCTCTCCTTAGCAGTGTATTTCAGTAAATCCACCTGTTCTGCTTCTCACTATCTCTTGTGAATCATCTCATCCTCCATTCCCGCACCTCTGGCCTACACCCCACATCTTCCACACCAAAAAGAAGAGAGAGAAATGGATCAAGAACATATGGCATATGCACACAATGGAATACTGTTCAGTCAAAAGGAAATATGGACGACTGCTATATGCAGCAAAATGGAAGGAGTTCTCTGCAATAATGTGTAGTAAAGCAAGTTAGAATGACAAAGAAATATTGGACATATACATGGCAGACAATGCAATAAAGCAAATATTCATAAAAACTACTAATGAGACATACTAATGAAAAAAGTGAAGTTTCTGAGGCTAGAGGAAGAGAGGAGGAAGAAAGGGTCAAAAGGGTAAAAGGATGGTGATGGGAAAAAGAAAAGACTTCCTATCTCTTCCCCTCATCACTTCTAGACCAATAGCTAGTGTGATGTTTAATAAACTACAGAACCTCTCCAGGAGATAAGGGATTATTCTCACCAAGGAACTCTAAGAACTTACAAATATGTATTTTCAGACACCAATAATGGATTATGAAACTACTAAATGAATGAAGGGGTTAGTGGATAGCATGAATAATATGAGTGTATAAGGGAGATTTTGAAAATATTAGCTACATCCTAATGACTGCGGATTGAATATACTGGTAAAGATATCTAGAGTTTGTCCTAATTTGCTACTGGGAGGGCTTCCTAAAGCTGGGGAAAATATTAGCCTCCAGTAGATGAATGGAGATGCTGGAACAACCTCAGCAGAACAGTGTGGAAAGGGTCAATATGGTTAGAGAAGTGGGCATGTTAGAATGAATTTACTCATTGTCTGATCTATTTTTCTAAGGAGAACCCAGAGAAGTCTCCACTTAGTAAATCACTAAGAGATGAGCTAATGAGAGCTACACCAAAATCACGTCCTTCCTAAACCAGGGTCAGTGGAAGAGGATACTACTATGGAATTGGGTCCCCTAAAGTCAATGGGGATTATAGGGTTTTGGCACAACACAGGCCCGGTGGCAGTATTAGACATTTATATATCAGTGTGTTAGAGTCATATCTCCATATTATGTGTTTGTAAAAGAGAAGTCAGTTTTAGTCACAAGAGTTCACTTGTAATATACATGCAATAAAAACAAATTATTCACATTCCCTGAAAAGGCGAGCAATAATTTTATAATGCAAATTTCATAATTGAATATTGGACATTGATCCTTCCAACACTTCTCTTTGCTTAAGAAAAAACATTTTTTTGTGGAATGTTTATGTGTCAGGATGTCACTTTATAAAAAGCAAATTAGGATACATTGTAGTGAGACATGTATATAATGCGCCATTCAAGTTTTTTTTTTTTGGGGGGGTGTTTATCTGGGAGCCACTGATGTCAAGAGAAATGATTTCTTGGTATTTTAACCTTCAACATTTCCCTGTCTTGTTTCAGTGGCTATATTCAAATGAAGTTTAAGTACAGCCGAACTTGTGGAAACATTAGCAGTCAAACCGCCAATGCTTTCTATTATTCAGTGAGTACATTTAAGTAGCAGGTAGTGCGTGTGTGAACTTAATATGTGAGTCCCCACTGTGTAGTCCTTTTGATTATATTCACTTAATATCTTAAATTGATTAATAAATTCCTTTTGTCAAAATAAATTGATTTCTTTCTATTTTATTATATATTTTTTTTATTTATACTTTTTACATTATTGTATGTTCCCCATAAAATTCCCACCACCAATCACCTGTGAATCATCACCATCTTTACTATTTTAAAATTGTACTTAGTCTGGGAAGTCTGGACTAAGTGTGGGATAGTCTGGGAAGCCTGGAAACAGCTTTTTAAAGTTTAAAAAAAATAGGTGTAGTAAATAAATAAAGGGAAGAAGGTTCAATGGACTATGATGATAGACCGGTGATTTGGTGGTAAGTGCACTATGGTGACAAAACCAGATGGGGGGATCATAATGTTACATCAATTAAAAATATTTTTTTTAAATGCCACTTATATTTTCACCACCTGATAACCTATTTTTTAATACTCTATTCACTTTCGTGTTATATTTATATACTTAGTTTTATAGCATTTGAGTTTAAGGTATTTGCATAATTATAGAGAAAATTCGTGTAATTATGGAGACCATACAACTCTAAGTTCTTCTTAATACTTATGAAATGACAACCTTTTTCCAGGATCTAACACCTCCTAAACAATATTTGATGGTTTTATTAGAACTCACTGAATGTATACAGTATATATTATTTAATCATGATCTTATAAACAAGTTTTGAAGTAGTCAGGTTTTCCCAGATAAATAGAAATCCGATAAATGATGATGTTAAGAAACAGATTGGTGGGCCTCCCTAGTGGTGCAACAGGTTAAGTCTCAGCACTGTGAAGCTATGCAGAGCCACTGTAGCACGAGTTTGATCCCGAGCCAGAGAGCTTCCCACATGGTGCAGCAGACCTCTCCTGCCTCACCTGCTCCTCCCCTCAGCAGCGTACTTCAGTAGATCCCCCTGTTCTGCTCCCCACTCTGTCTCTGGTCAATCCTCTCACCACTACCACCACCACCACCACAACCACCACCACCAACACCAACACCAACACCAACACCCATACCTCTGGTCTATATCCCAGCTTGTATACATAATTAAATCTTTAAAAAAAGAGACTGGTGATGATAATGATGATAATGAGGATGGATGAATAGACAGACAGACAAAGAATTGGCTCACATGGTTTTGGAGGCTGAGAAGTCCTACAATCTGCAGCTAGGAAACTGGAGACCCAAGGAGCTGAAAAGTGGTTCCAGTTTGAGTCCAAAGTTCCGAGACTGAGGTGAACTAAATCTGAAGGCCTCAGAACCGGGAGCACTGATGGGCTAAGAGCCAGTCAAAGAGCAGAAGATGCAGTCCCAGTTCAAGCAGGCAGGCAGAGAGCAAGAGAAATCCTTTCTAGAGAGTTTTATTCTACTCAGGCCCTTGTGATATTGAATGAGGCCCAATCACATTTGGAAAGGCAATGCGCCCTCCTTGGTCTTCAGAGTCAAATGCTCATCTCATCTGAAAACATCCTCAGAAATAATACCTCAGTACCTGGGCACTCCAAGACCCAGTAAAGTTGACACATAAAATCAACCACCATAGGTTGTTTTACTTCTCATTACTAAGAACAAGTCTACCTATAGTATGTAGGCCAGCCTATCTTTTTCTTTTATTTCAGAATTTATGATGAACTTCTTATAGATTTCCAGAAGTTACGCACTCAAATTCCTCAATATATTAATTTTTTTAATTGTTCCAAATTGTCTCTCTGGGATAATTTTTGGTATCATGTACATCTTCACCACAAATATATCATTCTTTACTATAGTTTTACGTAGTCATTTAATTTCACAAAATTGATATTTGTATTGATATTATTTGACTTTTGATATTTATAAGGATAAGTACTTCCCATATGCTTATTAACTTATTGTATATTCTCTTTCATGAAATATCAGATCATATCCATTGGTTGTACAATTACTGAGATAGCAAGACTGCTTAAATTGATTTTTTAAAATCTTCTCAGTAGTAGTTCATACTCTTACTGTGAGTTTCAAAATTATTTTGCTTTGCATTCTTTTTTGAATAAGGTTCTGATTGTGTACCACAAATTCGTTTTTATTATTAAATTACATTGAAATTTGTAAAATTCTTATCGCAATAGAATTAATCACTTATTTTTTTCTCAAATTTGTATATGAGCTTTGCATTTCATATCTTACTTTGATAGAACATGTGAGGTGAGTTTCTAAGTTACAAACTGATTACAAATCATTTTATTAAATTATCCTTCCCTTGCTTGTTGTGATGTTTCCATGAAAAACAGTATTTATCGTGGTAGATAAGCTCTAATTCTGACAGGTATATTCTGTTATCGATAATTTAAAAAGATCTCTCTCTTGGACCTTGTCAAACACAGAAGTACAAGAGTGCAAAGAAATATTTAGTTATTGTCTCCCCCTTTTACTTACTCAACCACTTCTACAGCCCCCTGGCTCTCAATTGCTAGAGAAGCGAAATCAAAGCTTTTATATCTTTCTATTGCTAACAACTAATATGATTCCTAACACTTAGCAAATGAATATGAATGAATCAGATCTATTGTCACAATTCTTAAGAGCCAGTTCAAGGTTTAAATTCAGAGAACGCAATTGGCCCTGAAATAATTACTATAATCACTGTAGCAATTCTTCAAATAATTCCCCATTACTATCAACCTATCTCTAACTAAATATTTAGTTTTTATTTCTAACTTGGTGTCTCAGTTATGTGAAGATTCCCAAACTAAAATTATTTTGCCATCAATGCTCACAGATCTGAAAGAAACCTAAAACTGCTAAGTATAAGGGGTAAGTGGGTTAGTATGGCAGGTGCAGGATTAAGTGGACAAGTGGAATCAAGCACCTACCTGCATTCCATTAAAACCATATTACACATGCAAACATGTAAATGTTAATATACTAAAAGAATACCTGAGAATTTTGAGGGAACTCAGATTCTTTAAAACCTAAGAAGGCTGGCAATAACTTCAGATAAACTAGAAAAATCACCTCCAGCTGAAGTGATGCTTTATTTCCTTCTTTGCTTTTCTAACCATCCAAAACCAGTTTCCAGTTCCTGGATGCTTTAAATTATCTTCTAATGAGAGACATTGTTTTGCTTCTAAGGATTATCATAACTTCAGGTAATTCCCCATTTGTATTTCTGATGGGCAGCAATCAAAGGCATTAGTGAATCAGTCTCATCTCTCTTTTTTTTTCCCCATCACAGAGCACTTGATTACAAAAATAGATATATTTCTAAATCATATACTGTCCAAATTTCAAGCATTGATACATGTAAGAAATAGAGACAATTTGGTTAAGAAAGACCTAAAAGTTACATTCTCATTTCTATGATTTGCTAGTTGAATTGAATTATTTCTACTTTCAGCACCAAATTTAAGCAATTCAGTTTAATCATCACGACATTGTTAGTGGAAGGCTTTTAATCTTTGAATTCAGAAAAGTTGTTAGTCCAACCCCATTCAAGGTGATTGACCTCTGGAACACAGTATACTTTATTTTTTAGTTACTTGTCTATACATTTCACAGATCTATAGCTTGAGCAATAGAAAAATATTTAGAGTGACCCATTTTCCAAGGACTATCGTAATCATTCAAAATAAACATTCAGATAAGGCAATGAGGCAGGCAACATGGCAGCAGAGTGAAGACATGGAGCTCATTTCCTTGCATACACACAGCTAGACTGTAACAAAGCAAAGTTAAAATATCCTGAAAGAAAAACAAAACTATTCCACACACTAGGAGTAATATCTGGGGGAGGAAGAGGGCCCAAAGAGAAGCAGAACATGTCAAACAAGCAACTTGCTCAGGCGGGTGGGGGTGAAACCTGACAGATCAGTAGACCCGAAGCAGCAGAGTGAAACTGGCAAAGCCTTTATACAGCAATTCTTAACAGACTCAGTTGAGCGCCATGACAGAATCCAGAAGCAGGTATCAACATGGCTTTGCTAACTCCCTGAAGGGGCAAAGGGCAGTTCACCATAGCAGACACTACGCAGACATCAGTGCAGCCTCAGAGAGCTCAGAGAAGGAGCTGTGAGCAGACCTGATATAGCATTCCCCGAAGATGTCTACACAGCCACGGTGAGGGCCAGGAAGGTGCCTGAAGGTCAATCTGCCATAACAGACCCTCACAGACAGAACCTGCCTCTACTACCACCTGAAGACCCAACTACAGATTAGTGCTCACTGGAATAAAGTAACACCCACTGAAAATGTCGAAGCTCTGCATTCTTAATTTTTGATAAAAGAAAATGGGGAATTGAAAAAACACAAGAAATGACAACCTGAGTCCTCAAAGGAATGCTGCACTACAGAGAGAACAAATCTCCAGAACCCAATAACAAAGGCGTGGAAGGTTTGTTAGATAAAGAAACCTCCTATTAGATAAAGAAACAAAAACTACCATGAGAAAGAAATTCAGAACTATGGAGGAAAAAAAAAAAACAGAAAAATTCATAAAACATAATACACAGAACAATAAATGTTCTTGAGAAAAAAATTAATGTGCACATGGGACAGTCTCCAGGATTGACCACTTATTAGGTAACAAGACAAGTATCAACAAATTCATGAAAGTTGAAACACCCAGCATCTTCTTTGGCCACAATGGTATCAAACTGGAAATCAACCACATAAAGAAACCAAGAAAAACCTCTGATATGTGGAGATTAAAAAAGACACACTGCTGAGTGACTTATTGGGCTAATGAGGAAATTGAAGAAAATAAAAATACCATGAGATAAATCTTATACTTCTAGCATTTGTTATTGCCTGCATTTTTAATGTGTGCCATCCTCACAGGTGTGAGGTGGTATCTCATAGTTGTTTTGATTTGCATTTCCTTGATTATAAGTGATGTTGAGCATTTTTTCATGTATCTGTTGGCCATTTGCTTTTCTTCTTTGGAGAAGTGCCTTTTGAGCTCTTCTGCCCATTTTTTGATTGGGTTAT